>BJCO01470390.1:0-13651 GCA_018326465.1 Flaveria floridana | reverse complement strand
GGTTTAGGATAGGGTGAAAAGCGGCTGAACATGGGTATTTATACCCATTTCAGGATTGAGAAAGTGGCAAATTTAGTCCCTGGACTTTCAGGACAATTATCTCTTCAAGTTTGATTAATTACAGTTGGGACCCTGAACTTTGTTAATTATAATAATAGTAATATTATAATATGGTTTTACAATATTAATGATAATAATAGCAATACTAATAATAATACTAACAATAGCTTTAATAATAGTAATAATATTAATAATATTAATGATGATAATGCTAGTAATAATAACAATACTAATAATACTACTAATATTAGCTTTAATAATAATAATAATAATAATAATAATAATAATGATAATGATGATAATAATAATTGTAGTAATAATAATAATTTATGACTATAATGATAATAATAATAGTATTCATAATAATATAATAGTAATGGTATTAATAACAATGTTAGTAATATTCGTAATAAAATAACTTTTACGTGCTAATATTTTCTTAAATACTTAAGGAAAAGACGGAAAATATTGGGGTAGGATCTTATTAGGCTTTTAATGTTTAAATCTTTATGCACACTTAAAACAACGCCCATAAATAATGAAGCAAAAATTGAAACTAAAACATATTGGTTATGAAGTAAGGTTGAATATTCAAGAAGAGCTAACGAATACCACGTTAATTGACTGACCTTTCGGTGACGGATGTCACAGTATCCCCAATTGAGAGAATTTCATCCTGAAATTCAGCTGGAGTTAGGTCCAGGAGTATTCTCCATGAACAGATGTGGGTATTTGAGTTTTGTCTGGTCTTCCCATTCCCATGTTAACTCTGGCCCTCGTTTAGAGTTCCATCTCACGCGGACAGTCGGTGTCTTACTGTGCATCAATCGTTTGACCTTTCGATCCATAATCTCTATGGGTTCTTCGACAAAATGAAGCTTTTCATCAATCTTGATTTCCTCAATTAGTACATGAAGGGATTCATCCGTCAAACACTTCTTGAGGTTCGATACGTGGAACGTATCGTGCACACCGCTGAGTTCTGGTGGTAACCTTAATCGGTATGCCACCGGACTGATTCTTTCTGTGATTTTGAATGGTCCTACATATCTTGGGGCTAATTTACCTTTCTTTCCAAACTGTACAATCCCTTTCCAAGGAGTTACTTTAAGTAGAACGTGATCTCGCACGTTAAATTCCAGAGGTTTCTGACGGTTCGGCGTAGCTCTTTTGACAATCTCTTGCTGGTTTTAGTCTGTCTTTGATCTGAAAAATCTTGTCGGTGGTTTCCTGAATGATTTCTGGGCCTGTTAACTGGCTTTCACCAACCTCTTCCCAACAAACTGGAGACCTACATTTCCTTCCATACAGTGCTTCGAACGGAGCACACCCAATGCTCGTCTGGTAGCTGTTGTTGTAAGAGAACTGGTGTCCCAACTACCACCAAAATCGATTATACAAGCCCTAAGTATGTCTTCCAATGTTTGTATCGTTCATTCGCTTTGACCGTCTGTTTGCGGGTGATAGGTGGTACTCAAATCTAATCGAGTGCCCATCGCATTTTGTAGCGTCTACCAAAACCGCGATGTAAATCGGCTATCACGGTCGGATATGATTAACACCGGCACTTCATGCCTTGTCACAACCTCATTTATGTACAATCTTGCCAACTTATCCATTTTGTAATCCTCTCAGAATGGCAATAAATGAGCCGACTTCGTCATACGATCCACAATAACCCATATCGAGTCGTGCCCACTACTCGTTCTAGGAAGTTTGGTAATAAAATCCATAGCTATGTTTTCCCATTTCCATTCAGGAATTTCCGGTTGCTGTAGTAATCCTGATGGTTTCTGATGTTCAGCTTTAACTTTCGAGCACGTCAAGCATCTGCGTACATACATAGCGATGTCTTTCTTCATACCTTGCCACCAATACAGATCTTTGAGATCATGGTACATCTTGTCTGCACCAGGGTGAAACAGAATACCTTGACTTATGCGCTTCGTCCATAACCAAGGTACCTACATCTCCCCATTTGGGTACCCATATGCGATCCATAAAATACCATATGCCATCCATAAAATACCGTATGCCATCTTCCTTGTAACTCATTTGCTTATCCAACCCTCGAAATTCTTCTCCTGTAACGTTTTCTTCTTTCAGCGCTTCACCTTATGCTGTTAGGATCTGAGCTTTCAGGCTCGTTTGAATAGTCAATCCTAACGCTCGAGCACATAGCGGTCGCGTTCCTTGCAACTTAAGGCATCAGCCACCACGTTTGCCTTCCCCGGATGATACCGGATTTCACAGTCGTAGTCACTAAGGAGTTCTACCCATCGTCGCTAGCACATATTAAGTTCCTTTTGATCCAGGATATACCGGAGGCTCTTATGATCCTTGTAGATGTTGCACTTAGTTCTATACAGGTAATGCGTCCATATCTTAAGTGCGAATACCACAACGCCCAACTACAGGTCACGAGTCGTATAGTTCTTTTCATGCACCTTAAGCCGTCGCGAGGCATAGGCAATCACCTTATCCTTCTGCATTAGCACACATCCCAGTCCTTGATGTGAAGCATCGTAGTACACTACAAAATCATTAAATCCTTCCAGAAAGGACAATATCGGCGCATTGCACAACTTTTCTTTCAATGTTCGGAACGCCTCTTCCTATGCACGTCCCCGATCAAATTTCTTGTCTTTCTGAGTCAACAGAGTCAACGGTTGGGCGATTTTTGAGAAATTTGTGATGAAATGACGATAGTATCCAGCCAACCCTAAGAATTTCCGTATTTTCGAAGGTGTTTGAGGTGCTTCCCATTTCTTCACTGCTTCGATCTTTCCAGGATCTACGTGAATTCCATTCTCATTCACCACGTGTCCCAAAAATTTCACTTCCCGTAGCCAAAACTCACACTTTGAGAACTTGGCGAAAAGTTTCTCTTCCTGTAATAGTCCTAGTATTGCCCGAAGGTGTTCTTCATGGTCCTCTTTCGATAGAGAGTAGATAAGTATATCGTCTATAAATACGATCACAAACTTATCCAAATAAGGATTACACACCCGGTTCATCAGGTCCATGAACACAGCTGGAGTGTTAGTCAGTCTGAACGGCATGACTAAGAACTCATAGTGCCCATAGCGAGTTCTAAACATTGTTTTCAGTATGTCATCCTCGAAAACCCTTAGCTGATGGTATCCCGAACGAAGGTCGATCTTGGAGAAGCACGAGGCTCCTTGCAACTGATCGAACAGATCGTCGATGCTGGGAAGAGGATATCGATTTTTCATGGTCAGTTTATTCAGCTCACGGTAATCAATGCACATGCGAAACGATCCATCTTTCTTTTTGACGAACAATATCGATGCTCCCTATGGTGAGTGACTCGGCCGGATAAAACCCTTTTCCAGTAATTCCTGCAATTGGCTAGATAGCTCTTGCATTTCTGATGGTGCTAACCAATATGGCGTCTTTGCTACCGATGTAGCTCCAGGAACCAAGTCTATGTGAAATTCCACATGTCGAGGAGGTGGCAAGCCGGACAAGTCGTCAGGGAATACATCCGGGTAGTCCCGTACTACTTGAATGTCTACCAACTTCCTCTCCTCTTTCTTCTTTTCCACAACGTGTGCCAGAAACGCGAAGCTTTGTTTTTGTAAACATCAACGCATCTTCATGCAGGAGATAAGCTTTAGGTTTCTCCCTGATCGTTCTCCCTAAATCCTGAGTACCTCCTCGTCTGGTATGGGGATTCGCACTACTTTTTCCCGACAAACAATCTCTGCTTCATGTTTTGATACCCAATCCATTCCCACGACTATGTCGAAACTTCCTAACTCAAAAGGTATCAAATCTATTTCAAAGGCATGGTTTTCCAATATCATCAAGCACTTTCTAATAATCTCATCGGCCTACACAATCCTACCGTTTTCCATTTCTACGGAGTAGCTAGTTTCTAGCCTACTAGGGTTCAAGTCGAGCAGATGAGCAAATTCAGAAGATATAAAGCTATTTTCTGCTCCAGCATCAAACAATATGGATGCAAAATGATGATTGAGCAAGTACGTACCCGTAACGACATTCGGATCCTGACGAGCGTCGTTTGCTCCGATGACGAGTGCATGCCCTCGGGCAGCATTTCCTTGATTCACCGGGCCTTGATTACGGGCTATGGCCATCACCTGTTGTTGATTGTTCCCATGTTGACCCATCACCTGATTCCGTCTGGGGCTCATGTTCCGGTAGTGATCAGGGCTTCCACACTCGTAGCAAACCCTAGCATTCCCTTCGGGGTTAACCGCATTAACCGGCACAACCAGATTTGGCGCCACTCTGCAGTCTTTCACTAGATGCCCCGGGCGTCTACAATTTACACACACCCGGCACAGCATTGCTTGGGGGTGATGGAAGTTGCACCTACTACATTTGGGGTGTGGCCTAACATATTCCTTCTTACCCTGCGCCACTGCCACAAAATTCCTGGTTGTCTTTGCCCGTTTGTCAAATTTCCCGGTACTCGACCTGCTCGCTTCTCCAACATCCTTTCTCTTATCTGCTCCTTTTCCCAAAACCCCAGTTCTCACCATCTTATTTGTTAAAGTACCAGCCTTCAGAATTGCACTTTGGATCGTAGGAGGAGCTGCTGCCATTACCATTGCCTAGATTTGAGGCACAAGTCCCTAAATGTACCTTTCAATTCTCTTGGATTCTGGAGTTACTAGATGTGGAACCAGCCTTGCCAACTCGTGGAAACGATCAGTGTAAGATGCGTGCCCAGCTCCTACCATAGCATGGTTCCAGAACTCATGCTCCAACTTCTGCATCTCATTGAGTGGACAGTACTCTTCGGTAATAAATGCCTTAAACTCATCCCAAGTCATCTACATTGCCGATTCTCTTCCTCTAACCTGAATCTGTGTTTTCCACCAAGTTAATATCTTGCCCTGTAGTGAACACGTGGCATACTTAATCTTCTGACTGTCTAGGCATTCATTTATATCAATGATTGCCTCCATCTTCTCGAGCCACCTAGTTAGGGCTATCGCCCCACCTTTTCCGTCAAATTCCTTTGGTTTGCATGCCACAAACTCCTTATAAGAACATCCCCGTCTGGTATTACCAATCCCATTCTCGTTACCAGCAGTACCGCCATTCCCAGTTTCCTCCCCCGTTCCTTGGTTATCCTTATTCCCAACCTGATTCTCATTTCCTACTTCGTTACCAGCCTCACCTTGACCTCTTTCTCCATTATCCCTATTGTCATTGTCAACATCCCTATGGGGGTTGTGATTAAGAAGAGTGTCGCTCACTTGGGCCACTATAGTTGGAATCAGGGTGGCTAGCTGCTGAGTGATCATGGCAGCTATATCAGGGTTTCTAGTTCCCTGATTGTTACCGGCGAGGCCACCACTTGTTCCTGGTGCCTTAACTCTACCTCTTCCTCTGCCTCTGCCCCTTGGGGCCTCACCTTCCCGACTGATACTACGGGTGATTCTTCGAGGCGGCATTTTCTAATCATAAAAGGAGTAAACACGTAAGCTTTCGTCACTTCAAGATACATTATTAATACCATTCATCAAGATCCAACATTCTAAGTCAACATCACAATATTGATACCATTTATCATATACAGTTCATGTAAGTCCTCATGCCCATGAATTAATAGTATTCCAACAGTAGTCCGTCATAACAAATGAAAACCCAAGCATATAATCTCAATTAGTCTAACAAAGGTTGCCTATCTCTTCTTCTTTCGAGATCTCAGACATAACTTTCTCAGGGTCAGACTCAATGTTCGAGATCAAACTCATCGCATGATCTGTGGAGATTTCTTCAGGTTCGGTACCCGAACCTAACAAAATAACATGGCGTGCATGGGAAACGGAAGATCCGGCAAAAGACACCCCGTAAGGAGAGAATATAAGTACTTCCCTCAGGGTAATAGATTACAAGACAGAGAGATAAAAGAACGAGAATAGAAGGAACATACATGCGATATAAGATGCACGCAAACCCTGGCATGCATTCTACATGAAGGTTCCTAGGTTATAGTCTACGTCAAGTGATTTGCCTAATTATCTTTAACCAATGGCTCAGATACTAGTCTGTCACACCCCTGCTAAAAGCAGAAACACGAGGATGTAACGGACGGGATCGTCATAACACATTGTAACCAATAGAGATGCAATATATATGTATAAAAAGAATAACGTGTCATGACGACACCCGACACAAGGGAGACTTGTGCTGTGTTTAGTCAATAACCATGACATCATAGCCAAAAGTATTAACATTGTAATAGAATTCCTATAACCCGGGAACAAGTATTCAAATGTAAGATAATGTGAAATTAGACCAACAATGTCAAAGTAATGTTATAGTCTCAAAAATGCATCCTACAATCTCCACTAAGGCTGCACTCCTAGAATCTTCAGTTATTGGTATCAACTGAAAAGATATGATCAAAATGGTCAACATAATTGTTGGTGAGTTCGTAGGTTTAATAGTAAATAAAATTTGGTGCTGTATAATAGTATTGCGGAACATCATGAATACAGTTATAAGTAAGCAAAATCACATGACAATATGAGCATCACAACTAAACCTACGACGTACACAAAGATATTGTCAGAATATATTCACTCTAGGGCTCGTTCCTGGCCACTGTTGGTACTAACTAGTATACCAGCAAACGAGGGTGGGGGTGTCAACCCAATAGTACTATCAATACCTATCTGTCGGCTCCAACACCAGAATTAAAAGTTGTGAATCAAGTACTACACAACAACTCATGCATAGATTAGATGAAGACTTACAAAACAGTAATACGATAATCCCAAGAATATGAGTTGTATAGCATGAAAAGGGTGAGCATACTTTTCCCCTAAGTTTGCAAATAACTGAAGTAATAAGTTAAAATAAAAAGGGGCCACGAAACTCACTTGATTGATGGTAGAAATAGATGAACAAAGGTTCCAGAGGATGGAAGCAACAATCGATCAAACACTTATTATTAATTATTGTTAAGTATTACAGATATGCTTAAAGAGAATAGATGCGTTCGGTCGGTTCGGGTTGGAACGGTCACGCGACCCACACACATACAAACAGACATAAATATAAGATTTTATATAGATTCATGTCATAGGAATCGTCACCATTGATAGTGATATTAGTATTAAGGATTTCATTGTTACTAAAGGGGTGTACTCAGTATGATAAAATGGTCATGTCAATAAAAGTAATAAGGATATTAGTAGTTACTAATGTTAGTCTTGGCACGAATCAACCTTCATTCGTATGAATCGCCATTCAGTCATAGGACACAGTACTCATTCGCACCCACATATCCAGTCGTACACATACATTCGCACGGCACAGTATTCATACGCACACACCCTCATTCGCACGACACAACATTCATTCACACACACTCTCGTTCGCATGATACACACTCATTTGCATGATACACATTCATTCGCACACATACTTCCAATCACACGTCACCATACATTCGCACACACACACTCAATCGCATGACTCGGTATTCATTCGTACACAACCATAGTCATTCGTGCATGAATATCAACCATTCGCACACGAATGACCTTCACTCGTGTGACATACAGGTCATTCGTGCGAAACAGCCCATTCGTACAGCACACACTCAGTCGCATGAAGGCAAGCACACAGACGCATACGCCAAACACAGGGGTATCGGAGTGCGCACAGCAGCCTTCGGCTGCTGTTTCCACTCGAGTTGCAGCACAACACATACAAGAATCGATTCCCAACCTAGTTAGGCAAATGATGCCCACTAAGACTCTCGACAGCACTCGCACATTCGGAAATACCCAAAACAGCTGAAATCCACGCGAAAGGAAGAAATAAGATTAAATATGAGATGACGGTGGTTGTCTACCTGCGAAATGTCAAAAGGAAACGACCGGCGGCAGCGATTTGACGGAGAAACCGAGGAAAACGGTCGGAGAACAGGGGCCGAATGGGGATGGTAGGGTTTAGGATAGCGTGAAAAGCGGCTGAACATTGGTATTTATACCCATTTCTGGATTGAGAAAGTGGCAACTTTAGTCCTTGGACTTTCAGGACAATTATCTCTTCAAGTTTGATTAATTATAGTCGGGACCCTGTACTTTGTTAATTATCATAATAGTAATATTAATAATTTGGTTTTACAATATTAATGATAATAATAGCATTACTAATAATAATACTTACAATAGCTTTAATAATAGTAATAACATTAATAATATTAATGATGATAATGATAGTAATAATAACAATACTAATAATACTACTAATAATAGTTTTAATAATAATAATAACAATAATAATAATAATGATAATAATAATTGTAGTAATAATAATGACTATAATGATAATAATAATAGTATTTATAATAATAGTAATAGTAATGGTATTAATAACAATGTTAGTAATATTCATAATAAAATAATTTTTACGTGCTAATATTTTCTTAAATACTTAAGGAAAAGAGGGAAAATATTGGGGTAGAATCTTATTAGGCTTTTAATGTTTAAATCTTTGTGCACACTTAAAACAACGCCCATAAATAATGAAGCAAAAAATTGAAACTAAAACATATTGTTTATGAAATAAGGTTGAATATTCAAGAAGAGATAACGAATGCTACGTTAATTGACAGACCTTTCGGTGAGGGATGTCACAATTGGACCTCACCATCTTCATCAATCTTGATTTGTCTGATCAGCTCCAGTCTCTCCAGCTGCCTCTGATGATTTTGCAGTTCCTGTAGCATCTTCCTCAGAAGCTTTAGTCACTGATTCTCCTTGGTTAGCTCCTGCTTCATTAGCTTCTTCTGCACGTGCACTAGCCTCTGAAAAATTTCTTTGTAAGATCCTGCACATCCATCCTTAACTCATCTTCTGCTCTCACCTTCTCAGCCAACTCTTTCACCTCAGCCCGTCCTCCTCTCACTTTATTAGCAACACTCATATATAGACTTTCTTCTTTCCTAGTCTCCTCTCTTTCCCCTGCTTTAATGTGGTTCTCACAAACAATCAGCAGGTCTTCATAACAGAAAGTAAAAAGTTCCATTGGATCAAACAACCTATAATCAATTCCAGTCTTCACCTTGATCACCGCCTCCCTACTGTTGTTGTTGTAGAACCATTTCTCAAAAAGTTGTAATCTTTGGGGAAGGGGATTTCATAATCTTATCCTACTCACCGTCTTGGGGGGTTTCACCCTCAGCACTATCTTCCCTTTGCCTGTTTCCCAGTCTTTGTCTTTCTTAGACCTCCGTCTTGGGGGGTTTCACCCTCAGCACTATCTTCCCTTTGCCTGTTTCCCATTCTTATCATTATCTTTCTTAGACCTCCTTCTCTCGGCCCTCATAAATCCAAATGCCTCCCCAGTGTTGTTGTTGAAGAACCCTTTCTCAAAATGTTGTAATCTTTGGGGAAGGGGATTTCACAATCTTATCCTACTCATCGTCTTGGGGGGTTTCACCCTCAGCACTATCTTCCCTTTGCCTGTTTCCCAGTCTTTGTCTTTCTTAGACCTTCTTCTCTCGGCCCTCATAAATCCAAATGCCTCAAAATTATCATTCATCCCTTTCTTGATCTCCTACTCCAACATCTTTGCCCTCTCACTCAGGTTAGAGTCAATCATAGGCAGCACAGCTAGCCTCCTTAAATCCCACCTCGGCAAGGTCTTAAAAGCCTTGCTTTTGTGCAGATAAGTGATCCCACCCCTCTCCTCTTGATCATGAACATCTTGAGGCTGAAGTTGTATTTCCAAATAATAATTTTCTTATCAGCCTCCTTTCTACTCAACCCTTGCATATTTTGAAAAAGGGGAGTTATCTCCTCAGTCTCCTTCTTTATCATAAACCAATCCTCCTTTGACATTTCAAACACGTCATTCTCATCATCTCCCTTCTGGACTACATAAGTTAGTGGTCTCTCAACCACTTCATAATATTCGGGCTCAGAATCATAGTCCACTAATTATGCATCCTCTTCCTCCTCATCCACCAGACTTTTTTCAGTATCTTCCGCTGGTGTTCTCTCATAAATTCCTCTCCCACTAGATCCTTCTCTACTCGAAATTCAAGTTCACAAACCTGGCTTCTATCACCTCCTCAACATTCTCAACACTAACATTCCCTCCTTCCTCATTCACACCTTCATCAGCATTTCTAACACCCGAACCTCCAGCCTCATCAGCACCTACACCATACGTGCCCTCTGCTGCCCTGGAGGATGTACCCATATTTAGAAATGGGTATTTGAATGTATCAGTCAAATCATCTAACTCAGTTTGAGTTAGCTGATTGGGCAGGACGACTGCTATCTTTAGTTCATCTGATCGATTCTCAGTACACTTGAGAGGTTGATTAGCTCAATAATCATAATAACAACAAACAAACTACACAATGAATAAGAAGAAGACAAAAAATGTATTCAAAATATATCAATAATGATCCAATACCATGAAATAGAACAAAGCTCAATGTATTTCTCTGAAGAACAAGCTTACAAAAGGCTCTTTCAACAGTATACAACAATTAGGGTTTTTGTAAGGATCCCCAACAATGACAAAGATCAAACATATATATAGTAATGATAGTTTCGCTGATAGTTTCGCTGTCAGCGAAACTATCCTGCCGAAATTACAGTTTCGCCCGGGTAGACAGACAGTTTCGCTGAGTGAAACTATAGCTTGCTATGAGCGAAACTACAGTTTTGCTTATAGTTTTGCTAGGCAGCAAAACATTAATAAAGTTCATACTTACAAAAGTAAACTAACATAAAACCTATTATAATTAAACATAATCAAAATCTAATCTAAGTTGATTCCAACGTATACATTATCTTCAATACTCCCCCTAGGTTGGTGTCACACCCCCACTAAAAGCGGAAACACGAGGATGTAACGGACGGAATCGTCATAACACATTATAACCAATAGAGATGCAATATATATGTATAAAAAGAATATCGTGTCATGACGACATCCGACACAAGGGAGACTTGTGTCGTGTTTAGTCAATAACCACGACATCATAGCCAAAAGTATTAACATTGTAATAGAATTCCACAACCCGGGAAGAAGTATTCAATTGTAACATAATGTGAAATTAGACCAACAATGTCAAAGTAATGTTAAAGTCTCAAAAATGCATCCTAGGGTCTCCACTAAGGCCGCACTCCTAGAATCTTCAGTTATTGGTATCACCTGAAAAGATATGCTCAAAATGGTTAACATAATTGTTGGTGAGTTCGCAGGTTTAATAATAAATAAAATTTAGTGCTGTATAATAGTTTGCGGAACATCGTGAATACAGTTATATGTAAGCAAAATCACATGACAACATGAGCAACACAACTAAACATACGACGTTCAAAAAGATATTGTCGGAATATATTCACCCTAGGGCCCCTTCCTGGCCGCTATTGGTACTAACTAGTATACCAACAAACGAGGGTGGGGGTGTCAACCCAATAGTACTATCAATACCTATCCGTCGGTTCCATCACCGGAATTAAATAGTTGTGAATCAAGTACCACACAGCAACTCATGCATGTATCAGATAAAGTGTTACAAAACAGTAACACGATAATCCCAAGAATATGAGTTGTATAACATGAAAAGGGTGAGCATACTTTTCCCCAAGTTTGCAAATAACTGAAGTAATAAGTTAAAATAAAAAGGGGCCACGAAACTCACTTGATTAATGGTAGAAATAGATGAACAAAGGTTCTAGAGGATGAAAGCAACAATCGACAAACACCTATTATTAATTATTGTTAAGTATTACAGATATGCCTAAAGAGAATAGATGCGTTCGGTCGGTTCGGGTAGGATCGGTCACGCGACACACACACATACAAGCAGACATAAATATAAGATTTTATATAGATTCATGTCATAGGAATCGTCACCATTGATAATGATATTAGTATTAAGGATTTCATTGTTACTAAAGGGGTGTAATAAGGATATTAGTAGTTACTAATGTTAGTCTTGGTAATTGTAACAATGATAATATTGATTATATTTGTGATAATATTAGTAATAATCATGATGTTAATATTAATAATGTCATTAGCAACGGTAATTGTATCAATATTACTTTAGCATCACACGACCTACACACACTACACACAAGAATGCATTCACACACATACAACCTTCAGTCGCGTAACTCATCATCTATTCGCACGAATCAACCTTCATTCATATGAATCAACCTTCATTCATACGACTCAACCTTCATTCGTACCAATCGCCATTCAGTCGTACGACAAAGTACTCATTCGCACCCACATATCCAGTCGTACACATGCTTTCGCACAGCACAACATTCATACGCACACACCCTCATTCGCACAACACAACATTCATTCGCACACACTCTTATTCGCATGACACACCCTCATTTGCACAACACAACATTCATTCGCACACACTCTCATTCGCATGATACACACTCATTCGCACGATACACACTCATTCGCACACATACTTCCAATCGCACGTCACCATACATTCGCGCACACACACTCAATCGTAAGACTCGGCATTCATTCATACACAACCACAGTCATTCGTGCATGAATATCAACCATTCGCACACGAATGACCTTCATTCGTGCGACATACAGCTCATTCGTGCGAAACAGCCTATTCGCACGGCACACTCTCAGTGCATGAAGACAAGCACACAGACACATACACAGAACACAAGGGTGTCGGAGTGCGCACAGCAGCCTTCGGCTGCTGTGTCCACTCGAGTTGCACCACAACACATACAAGAATCGATTCCCAACCTATTTAGGCAATTGATGCCACCAAGACTCTCGACAGCACTCGCACATTCGGAAATACCCAAAACACCCGAAACCGACGCAAAAGGAAGAAATAAGATTAAATAAGAGACGACGGTGGTCGTCTACCTGCGAAATGTCGAAAGGAAACGACTGCTGGCAGCGATTTGTCGGATAAACAGAGGAAAACGGTCGGAGAACAGGGTGGCGAATGGCGATGGTAAGGTTTAGGATAGGGTGAAAAGCGGCTGAACATGGGTATTTATACCCATTTCAGGATTGAGAAAGTGGCAACTTTAGTCCCTGGACTTTCAGGACAACTATCTCTTCAAGTTTGATTAATTACAGTTGGGACCCTAAACTTTGTTAATTATAATAATAGTAATATTAATAATATGGTTTTACAATATTAATGATAATAATTGCATTAATAATAATAATACTAACAATAGCTTTAATAATAGTAATAACATTAATAATATTAATGATGATAATAATAGTAATAATAACAATATTAATAATACTACTAATAATAGTTTTAATAATAATAATAACAATAATAACAATAATAATAATAAGAGTTAATCTCGGTTTTGGTCCCTGTGTTTTGCAAATTGACTCCATTTGAGTACCAACGTTTATTTTGTCTCCATTTGAGTACCAAATTTTAAAAAAGTTGTCTGTTTCAGTCCTTTTGCCTAACGGTGTTAACATTTTCTGTTAGATTTTTTTAAAAAGACCAAAATACCCCTAAGGGCTATAAAAATATCACCATCTCCACCACACACCACATACCACCACCACCACC
>BJCO01470386.1:0-10851 GCA_018326465.1 Flaveria floridana | reverse complement strand
TTGACTGTCCACTTTTCTTTCAAGTAAACTCTAAGTACTCAATACGCATATCAGGTGAGTTCATGCCCCATTGTTTACTTAATCTCTTTTGGGGGAGATAGCATACTGGTAACTCTACAAATGCTCTATGTATTTAAGTTGTGTATGATATTAATATAGTGCTGTTTACCATGATAAAGTCCTCACACTTTGGAATTGTTAATATTGAATAGCGGGAAAACTTGGGTAGTACTACTGGGTCTGACGAGCCCCACCTGTGTGACTCGAGGTGAACCGGGTGCAATTTGTCCTATGAACATTTGTCACGACCTGGTAAGTCGTGACAGGAGGCAAACTTATCACAGTCAGCTTCAATTGCAAAATCACTATGTATTAATATCTATTGTTAATAGACTATCTATCTGTTACAGTACACATGCTTTTATATATCACAATTATTAAACTGTTATGTTTAAACGCAAACTCTTGAACTCACCAACCATTGTGTTGACATTTTAGTATGCTATTCTCAGGTCGATAATCCAGCTTGCCAATAGGAGCACTGCACGGGTCGAGCATGCATTTTGAGCCTTAGACTATAAACACATTTAATTGTCTTTACATTTTGGGCTTTAAACAATTGGTTGGCGCATGTTTTGCCAGATTATACATTTTATGTTTTGGGGTTTGTTTTATCTACAATACGCTTCTGCATGGTTTAAAGTTTGAACTTTGGTTTGTTTTATTTTAAAAGTTGGCATATAGAGTCGTTCCGAGTAACTATTGACTGTGATCCTGGTTTGTTCACACTCCTTGTGGTAAAACTCCGCACGTAAATTTTGAGGGTGTGACACGGGTGGTTCACCATAGTATCTTATAAAAACCTATTACATGCCACAAACGACCCCATAAGATCTTAGTGTGGTACCCTTCCGTTCATCATGGAAGGCACTGTGTGTGGGGGATACCCCAAGTAGATCTACATATATAAAACAAGCGGTTCACATAAGAATTAATGACTGTGACACAAGTATCAGCAGGTAACAACAATTACACAACATATAGCATCATAGCTTAGCACATAAGTAGTTCAGTTAAAACAGAACATGCTTCATCCCAAAATAGTAGTAAAAAGGGGATTCACTAGAACTCACCTTAAGTCTCAAGCAAAGTTTCTTCGTGTACCGGGAAAAATCTCAAGCCTAGCACCCTAGCATCAAAATTTAAGTGGTAAGCTACTGGTTCTAAGCTTATATAAGGTGTACTAGTTGTGCCAAGAAGTTAAATGCGTACTTCGACTTTGATTTGTTAAGGTTTGTATAAAAAGTTTCCTTTTATGGAAAGTCATGGTTTCTTATGAAAATATGGATTTTTACACCATTAAGTTAGTGACACAAGTTAATTTAAGTTTTTTAAGTGATTATTAGCTTCACAAGAGTCGGTTATGGGAGTTTCGTAGAATTTACAGTTTAGTCCCTCAAATTTCAAAATTTACAATTTCTACCCTCAAAGTTTGTTTTCTTGCATTTATTGACCTTTATGGAAAAAAATCAGGTTCTTGAATTTAAGTAACTCATTTTAAGTAAGTGTACTCCAAATTTTCAGAATGTAAGTCCAAGTTTAATATTCTTATGTTTTACGTTCCCGGTTACGGTAAAACCGGAGGGTTTTAACGGTTAAGTATGGATTTTTGTGCTTTTGAGTCCTAAATAATTAATGGTCCTTTATAAGAATATTATTACAAGTTTCCAATCTGTTGAAAATGATATTTTAGTCTCTTTTGTTTGTAAACCTCGTTTTTACGTTTAACCCGTTAAAATGCGTTTTACCAGAAATTAACCGTTTGAAAGCTTGTTTGCCCAATTTTTCATTATTTTGGAATTTATAATCTTTAAATTACTGAAATATTATAGTTCTTATAGGTTCTTGGTTTAACATTTTATTTTCCAAGATTTACCCTCAAACGTTACCCGGTTATGACTCGTTTTTACTTAAAAATCCCATTTTAACAATGTCCTTTAACCATTTAGTCACAAATAAGATCTAAAACACTTTTTTAACCCTTTTTGAGCCTGGAATTATCTTTAAAAAGTTTAAAGTCTAAGATATCTTATTTTTAAGTTGTTTCACCATGTTTCGGGTCCCCGAAATGACCAAAAATGCCTAGTTTTACCATGACTCTTATTCCAGCCATTAACGATACGTCACATACTTAATATTACCCAAAAAACTTCTGAAATTATGGTCCTAACTCGCGGTTAAACCGTTCAACACAACAACAAGTCATCAATATGGAGATTATGCCATATTCGACCTTTACACATGTGTAAACCATCATTATTTGTGTTCAAACATTCCCAAATCTTTTTGTAAGTTTAAAAACAGGTTATTAATATTCTTATGAGTCATTAAAAAGCATATTACAATCATGAGTTTCGGTGGGTTACAAGACAGAAGATTCAATGATGCCAAAATAACCCAAAAGAGGGTTTTCAAGGTGTAACTCATGTTCCATCCTTAGAATAACTAACATATCAAGTGCGATACCTTCAAGGATGTTAGAAGCTCCTCAAGAACAAGGTGATAGCAGTAGGTTTCTGTTAGAACAAAGATAGGTAAGGTTTTTAAGAGAAAGTGAGGAATAACACAAGTCATGCCTTGTTTCAGGTATAATGATGCTTACTCATGGTGTTGTCCATGATTTAGTGAGTTTAGAGGGTCAAGATGAGCTGTAGAATCTCTAACAAGGCTGGAGAGTTTCGATCTTGCAAGAATCAAGCACCAAAGGTCCACGAAATGTCTCCTTCTTGCTTGTTTAAGCTTGGCTGTAGGTGGTGATGTTGTTGTTCTTCAATTGTGAGCTGCAAGTGTACTCAAAACCGTGATGTGTGTGTGTGTGTGTTCAGTTGGAAGAACTGAGAGAGAGAGAGATGAGGGTGAAGGTGAGATCAAAGGTGTAGTGTGTGTGTTTGAATCTTGCATGAAATGGTAGTGGAGAAGAGGTGTGGTGTGGTGGTGTGTAGTGGTGGAGAAGAGAGGGGATTGGCCAAGAGGGGGGCGGCCGAGTGTTTTGGAGTGTAGTGGGGTATTTTGATTTAATTTTTAATGGAAATTGAAATTATGTAGTATTATTTTGTAGTGTAGTGTAGTATACTAGGTGGTATAATTTAGTTAGTTGATATGTATTGTGCATGATCATGCATGCATTAAACCGAGAATTATGTATTCATACACATGTTAATTGTTTCAATTATGATTTAATTTCTATGCGAGGGTGACTAATTGACTTTCCCGGATCACTAAAATTCTTTAAATTAAAGCTTGAACTAGTTAAAGGTCACTAAAAGTCACATAATCTAATAAAAATGGTACTAATAGCAGCAATTATACTAAAGCTCATGATAATGATAGAAATGATATTAACACTAGTATTATTAAAATATGTAATGATGCAAGTAAATCTGGTATAGAATTATGACCTAGAGGTCTTTTGTCACACATTGATGCCGCAATATCGTGCTTTTGGGAAGCTCCACAAGAAGCTAGACTCGGTATCAGAGTACAACATATATAGATGATGAATTCCGTAATAGAACAACAAATATCATAATGGTATTATAAATCTCAAACATGTGATAATGAGTACAATAATAATTCCCAATCGCACGCTAGATACTACCAACGATAGAAAATCAAATATAGATGAAAAGATCACCAATAAAATCAGATTGGTATATCAATGGTGCATAGGAATTCCAAATATAAGTGAAAGTTAAATGGTTTCCGCAATCGTGTCAAAATATCATAACTATATGTAGTGAGGTAAGATATCCGTACCTTAACTGATGATTTAAATTGATGTCAAACTTGCTTTCTTAAGGGGTTGTGATAACCTATAAATAATTTTACATATCATAAATATTATGCTTTTATATTTTCAAGGTTGATGTTCATTTTGACGAGATAAATTATCAAACCTTTAATAACTCCATTGTTAAGGTTTTATGTAAATCAAATAATTTTATATAATAAGGATTCATGCTACTTTTTCTTATTCTTTTCCAATTGTATTAAAATATACACTTCTCTTGAATCTCAAATTTTAATCTTGTCTAATTTGATAAAATGAATAGAGTTATATGAATCTTATTTATAGTAAAATGGATTTTACTAATATATATGTGTGTCTATCATTGAAAACAACATCTATTTGCTTTTTTTTTAACCTCCTAAGCATTATGATGGATGTTTAAATATTATTGACGTGATATATTGATTTAAGTATGCATGTTATTTAGTCTAGATATATAACACAAAATGAGTTATTAGAAAGTTTATTTCACAGAATACATATAATTTTTTTTATCTATATTAGACTATAGATAACATAGTGTATTTTGGTGTTGAGCACCCAGTGGGTTTTAGGCATTTAGTCATGAAAAACATTTTTATATTTATTTCTTTTTAACAATCATGGTTTCAGCACAAAGGTTTACTAAATAAAAATGGAGGATTGCTAAGCATTGGTTTTGACCTTGTAATCAATTTTTAAAAGGATAATTGCTTTAACCATTAGGCTAACTTAATGGTTATGCTATGTTTTGCTACAATAATATTTATCATCTAATAAGAACATTTTATTTTCTTCAAGGAAGCCACCCTCACTAATTGCTGGAACCGTACTTCCGCTTACATGTTGTTAACCATGTCTCACACATGTACGTACAAAGGAACCATTAAACAATTAGTACAACATCGATTTAATTACCTTTCTCGGGAAGCTGACGTGTCGAAAACACATCCGAGAAGAGAGGCAGTGACAGTGGTTGTTGATGGTCTTCAACACTTCAGGTGGTTGGTGTTGCAGCAACAAAAACAATATGAGGCGGTGCAAATTTTGTGTTGGGTGGTAAAAAAGGTATTGGCCGGAGATGGTTTTGCGGGTTATCGGAATTTTGAATCGTAGGAAGCATACACATACACACAAACACACACACACACACACACATATATACGTGTATAGATATTTTTAATAGACAAGAAAGAAAGAATAAACGTGAATAAAATAAGGAAACATAATTTAACCCAAGTTGAGGGGTTAAAAGTATTAAAATGACAAAAAATATCAAAAGTGGGTGCAAAAGGTGGTATGGCCGCCCATGTTGTCTGCACATTTCATTTCTATCGATTTTCTAGAGAGAGAAAGAGCAGAAAGCTCTCGGGTTTTTGAAGAAGAAGAACAAGGAAGTCGAATTCAAGATAAGAATTTAATGTTTTAAGGTGTTCTTGATTGATTTCAGTTCGGGTTTGTGCTTATATGTGTTTATGTGTTCGGTTATGTGTTTTGGTGGGTTTTTAGGTGTTTGAACTCATAAGTGCATTCGGGTTTGAAGAAGTCGATACGAAATATTGCCAAAGGTGAGTTCTAGAACCCCACTTTTACATGTTTTAACTGCTTTTAGGGCTGGAAATGCATGTTTTAATGTTTTTATAATATGGGTGTGTATACCCGTATGTATGTGCGAATATGTATGTGGGTGGGTGTATATCTTGGGTGATTTATGGTTATGATGATGTTGTGTATGTGATACTAATGCTTAGAATGTTAGAACTAAGCTTAGAACATGGTAGAATTGAATTTGGATTTGAATTATGGTGATGTTAGTTATAAGTAGTTGTTCATGCGCCTGAAATAGTACCCATGTGCCCAACTACCTGAATGTCTAAGTGTGCCCAAATGCCCAAAGCCCATGCGCCCCAATAGTGCCCGAACGCCCGAAGTGCCCATGCGCCTAGAATGTTTCCCGAAACGACTAAGTGTAGGCCATGCGCCCGTATAGTGCCCATGCGCCTAAGAGTTTTCCCATGCGCCTAAGTGTTCCCATGCGCCTGAGAGGCCATGCGCCTGCATAGTACCCATGCGCCTACATAGTGCTCATGCACCTAGAATACTTAGAATTATTTCTGAATTTTGGGAAAAAGGGAAATTTTAGGTTATGACTTGGAATGTTCCCGGGATGATGTGTGATGATTAGATAGGGGTGCTAGATGATGATGTGTGGTGATTAGATAATGATGTGTGGTGATTAGATGATGATGTGTGATGATCCATGATGATGTGTGATGTATGTTTTGTTCCTTAATACGTATTATTTACATGGCTTCACGTAGTGCGATTATGTTAATATACGTAAAGTATTATCTTAACGAAGTGAAAGAATTAAGATAATGAGAAGTGGAACATAATGAACGAATGAAATCCTTGCAAGCAAAATGGAAAGAGGTTCACAACTCCATGTGAGTTGTTAGAACGTCTGTGTGTGGAATAGCGTGTGATTTTTGCTAACTCATGAGGGTTAACACACAGTCGGAGTCAGCCTTGGTGGCTGCTCCATACGTGCGATGTGGTATTAACTGTGTGTTATGTAGCGTGCGATCTTGGCTACCTCATAAGAGTTCACACACACAGGGGAGTCGGTCTTAGTGACTGCTACATACGTGTGATATGGGATCCTTGTCGCTTAACCCTAGATGATATGGCTTTTTGCCCAAGAGGGGGGATTAAGCATACGGCAGGATCTGGATAGAAGTGAAGGATAATAAAAAGTGCGAAAAGTACGAAAAGTGCGAAATGTATGAAACGTGCGATATGTACGAAATGAACGATGATGGAAGATATGTATGATGTATGATCACGTGCGATAGTAAAGAAAATGTTTTAACGAGCGAAAGATAATATATATTTTATAAAACTAGAACTCACTCAGCAATTCTAACATTTATGTATTTTCCAGTTGGCAGGTAAAAGTTGCTGAGGATGGCACGGGGCAGCTACTTGGATTATTTTGGATGACATTCATTTTATGTAAAATGACGCTTTTGTAATGTAATGCAACAAATGATATTTTGTAACGATGTTGTATTATTTTGTAAAAGAAGTTATTAATATATGAAATGATTTTAGTTAAATGATTCCGCTACAATGTTTTAAATAGATGTGCGATTTATGTGCGATGAATGACCAACTGTGAGGTGCCCAGGAACGGGGGCCTTACAAGTTGGTATCAGAGCCAAAGTTTAAGAGAATTGGGTAATTATTTTCTAAAACCTAATCTTAAACTGAGAATGGGATAAAAGGAAAAGGATGCCAACCCAAGTAGTTACATGCCATCAGGTATTTTCTTTAAAGTTAACCGGTATTATGTGTGCATGCTATTTGATTTATGTGCTCTTAGTAGACTTAGATACTGATTAAGTCAGGATAGGAAATGCTTGGGGTATGAAGAGTAAAGTAAGTGGCTAATCACCACTGGCTACTGTAATTAGGGACTTACTATACTTAACATGAACTGAGTTATTACCTTGAATGACCGTGTTAGTATTTAAATCTTATAGCGTTTAGAGGATAGCTGGATGGAAATCTTTGAAGGCTTCTAGAGGCAGAGGTCATGGTGGACATGGTGTTGGGCCACGTATGACCAGGAGAAGTGCTAAGGCTCCTAAGACAGCTCATGAGAACCCTAAGGTTCATGGTCAAGGAGAGGAGAATAAGGATGTTAGCTTGAATGCCTCGGCTAGGGAGGCAACTGTCGATGAGGTGCAGCAAGTCATGCAGATGATCTTACCGTCTATGGTGACCGATGTAATCAGAGCAGTGAGGAATGAAGAAAGAAAGGAGAGGGAGGATAAGAAGGGATCATCAGGGAAGGAGAGCAAGGGAGAGGGAGAAGGACTGGAGCCTGAAGCGGTGTTGTCCGATGATGAGGAGGATGCTTCAGTAGGGGTGGCAACTAAGAGATGCAATTATGGGGCATTCCATAGGTGTAAGCCTCTTACTTTTGATGGAAATGGCAATGCTACCGCCGCTCACCACTGGGTTAGGGAGATGGAGGCGGTGTTAGAGATTAGTGAGTGTCGCGAGGACCAGAAGGTGAAGTTCGCCGCGCACTCGTTCGTTGACTCGGCACTATGATGGTGGGACAATATTGTCCAGGCCGAGGGGGCCATCAGAAGGATGAGATGGGGAGAGTTAAAGAAGATGGTGATTGAGGAAATATGTCCTCACCGGGAACTGGATAAGATTGAGAGAGAGTTCCTACTTCTTAAGGCGGGAACCATGAGCCACCAGCAATACGCCACAAATTTCAACGAGATGGTGAGGCTGGTACCGGATCAAGTGACACCGGTGTCGAAGAAGATCAAGAAGTATGTAGGGATTGCCAGCTGATATTCGTAGGCATGTGATCACTGCCCGACCGAGCACTTTTAGGTCCGCTGTGGATTTAGCTGGGAGGTTATATAATGAGAGAGAGGTGGCGGTGGTTGAGGGGAAGAAGACTGATGGTGGTGACCGGAACTGGAATGGGAAAAGTTTTAGACATGGTGGTTTCACTGCCAAAAACAAGAGGATGAAGGTGGATGACCGTAGGGTGGGGTCATCGAGTTCGGGGATGAAGAAGTGTGGTAAACATGGCAAGGAGCATTCGGGAGAATGCAAATAGGGATCAAACATCTGCTTCAAATATGGGAAGCCTGGTCATATGGCCAGAGAGTGTGGGGTTATAAGGTGTTATAACTGTGGAGAAAACGGCCTTCTGAGCAGGGAGTGCTAGAAGCCGAGGGCAGAGAGTTCCGGGGCAGGGAAGAAGACCAGAACTGAAGGGCAAAGCGCAAGCGCTAGAGCATTTACGATGACTCGGGAGGAGGCTAGGACGGACCCCTATGTGGTGTCAGGTACGTTTCTAGTAAACCAAACTCTTGCTTCTGTGTTATTTGATTCTGGTGCTTGTAGGAGTTTTATTTTTGCTGCTTTCTATGCTAATTTGCCTGTCAGTAGTAGATGTATTGATAAGCCCTTTGATGTAGAAACTTCCATAGGTAAGTCTACCAGGATTTCTGACTTGATTGATGGTTGTGATATAGAACTAGAAGGTCATAGTTTCCTGCTAGACTGCTTATGATGACCTTAGGCGGGTTTGATGTAGTCCTAGGAATGGATTGGTTAGCGGACTACGAGGCGAACATTGTGTGTCGCAAGAAGATGATTAGACTGACAGCGCGTGACGTTCGGTGACGATATACGGTGATCGAGTTATGACGATTCCGAAGGTGATTTCGATGGCGGTGGCGGGAAAGTGCATGAGGCGTGGATGTAGTGCCTATTTGGCCTACATGAAGGATGTGAACATGTCAACATCATTATTGTCCAATGTATCGGTGGTATGTGACTTTCCCAATGTGTTTCCAGAGGATTTATCAGGCGTGCCACCGGATCATGAAATTGAATTTTAGATTGACTTGGTACAAGGTGCTCAGCCTGTTGCTAAGGCGCCGTATCATTTGGCTCCCTCAGAGATGAAGGAATTGATGGAGCAACTGCAAAAGTTGCTTGATAATGGTTTCATCACACCGAGTATCTCTCCCTGGGGTGCTCCGGTCTTGTTCGTAAAGAAGGACTGTAGCATGAGGATGTGTATCGACTACCGTGAGTTGAACAAATTGACGGTGAAGAATCGATATCCATTACCGAGGATTTATGACTTGTTTGATCACCTCCAAGGTGCCAGTTGGTTTTCGAGGATAGATCTTCGATCTGGCTACCATCAGCTAAAGGTGAAGGAGCAAGATATTCCTAAAACAGCTTTTCGCACGCGCTATGGACACTACGAGTTCCTCGTTATGTCTTTCAGTCTAACTAACGCGCCAGCTGCCTTGATGGATTTGATGAACCGAGTGTGTCGTATGATGTTAGATAAATCAGTGATCGTTTTTATTGATGATATCCTGATTTATTCTAAGAGTAAGGAAGAACATTCCGGCCACATACGTGAGGTATTTGAGACACTTAGAAGAGAGAAGTTGTATGCTAAATTCTCTAAGTGTGCTTTTTGGTTGAGCGAGGTGCAATTTCTAGGTAACGTGGTAAATGCTGAGGGAATCATGGTGGACCTTACAAAGGTTGAGGCAGTGATGCATTGGATGTCTCCAAAGACTCCATCCGAGATTTGTAGCTTTTTGGGATTGGCGGGCTACTACAAGGACATTTATTCAAGACATTTCCAAGATAGCCTTACCTTTGACCAAACTGACTCGTAAGGATGTGAAGTTCGTGTGGGGTCGGGAACAGGAGGATGCTTTCAAGGAGTTAAAGGCGAGATTAACACAAGCTCCTGTCATGACATTACCCGAAGGGAGTGAAAACTTAGTGGTATATTCGGATGCTTCTTATTATGGGCTAGGTTGCGTGTTGATGCAACGTGGAAGGGTAATAGCTTATGCATCCCGAAAGCTGAAAATCCACAAAGTCAATTATCCCACACACGATCTAGAGCTAGCTGCGGTGGTCTTTGCATTGAAGATTTGGAGGCACTACTTATAATGGACGAAGTGCACCATATTCACCGACCACAAAAGCTTAAAGTATTTCTTTGAGCAGAAGGACCTCAATATGAGGCAAAGGAGGTGGTTAGAGCTCATCAAGGACTATGATTGCAAGTTCCATTACCATCTGGGCAAGGCCAACGTGGTGGCCGATACCTTTATCCGAAAGGAAAGACCCGAGCCGATTCGGGTGAAGGCATGTCAGTTGACTATGACCTCTGACGTGATGACGCAGGTCAAGGAGTTTCTAGACGAGGCTTTGAAAGAAGATCTGAAGGATTCGATCTGCCCAAGATACATATTAAATTGATGTGGCTAGTGTGATATGATCCAAGTCGGGTCATACCCAATAACAGGCTAGACAAACACCTGCAATATTTATTTATTGACTTGATCAGTTAAATAAATAACAACACCAAAACATTTAGAATATTGGTCTTCTAAATGAATGCACTTAAGAAATTAATAAATAACATGGGTTTATTTATTTTG
>BJCO01470345.1:0-11916 GCA_018326465.1 Flaveria floridana | reverse complement strand
CACCACCGCCGCCCACCACCAGCACCGTCGTCGCCCCACCGCCGCCCATGACCACCGTCATCCCCCCACCATCGCCGCCCACCACCACTGTCGTCCCCCACCATTGCCGCCCACCACCACCATCGTGCCCTACCATCACTACCCACCACTACTTCCTCTCACCTTTGACCCTTTCTTTTACTTACTATTCAGGTTAAATAGACAAGATTGAAACACCAAAATAATGTTTAGTGACCTGATTGGAACAAAAAAGTTTATGAGTGACCTAATTAGTACAATTTTAAAACTTGATTACCTTTCTACAAAGTTATCCCAAAATAAAAACACACCGTTCCCATCCCAACCTCACTTTCCTCTCTTTTTTTTGACACATCCCTCATCATCTATACTTTTTACTCTTTTATTCACATTTTACTGATGCTCCACACCCCATGATAGGGAAACCACCGAAATATAAAAAAACAAGATATAAATCAAACCCCAGCCCATCCGCCTATATTCGTCTCGATCTTCCACCTCAAATGCCTTGATGCCCTCTCGAATGCTCTTCATCCATCAATGGATGGACCAAGTCAAAAGAATCGAAAAGGCCTATTGCTTCCTTTGTTGAAATAAGAACAAATGGTTTGATAAGAGATTTTTTTAAAACGACTTAGCGAAGTCACCTATTTCATGTACCGACAAAAGGAACTATCTGTTGGGTTCAGTATTGATCTCTGAGAATGGATGAGATCGCGCTAATGTCAATTCGTTTTCTTCCATTTATTCATATTCCAAGGCAAGGATTCAAGGCTCACACCCACCTCCCACTGCAAATAGTTTTATACTAAATTTCAAGTTTCGTCCTTAAACTAAGGAAATTACAGTAAACATCTTTTATGTTTAAAAATGCTTGCATGTTTCGTCCTTTCATCTAACGAACGTTAAATTTACCTGTTAAGTCTACTTATCTGACTTGCAGGTGAGGGTAATATGTTTTTTTTATCTATTTAATTAAAAAATGAAAAAAAACAAAAAATATATAAAAAAACCCCTCAATTTTGTCTCCACTCACACTCAACCCCTCTCTCTCTCTCACGGAAACCATCACTGTAACGTCTAGCTAGCTTGCCGGAGGAATCGAATGATATTGACCAGGATTTGCAATCGACAATGAAGATTTGTGTCTATAGCTTGAGTTCGAACTTTGAGGTTGTTTGGGATTGTTTTTTTAAAACAACTTTTGATTTTTGGAGGGGTGAAAAGACCAAAATGCCCCTTCAAAAGTCACAGAAGTCAAAAATTTTAACTTTTTGGAAGTGCATTTTGATCTTTTCACCCTCCAAAAATCAAAACTTGTTTTAAAAAAACAATCCCAAACAGCCCCTTTGTCGCGGTGAAGAGCACAGCGGCGGCGAAACTACTATTGCTTGCAGAGTTAATCGGTGATTACTAATCATGAGTGACGAAACAGTGGAGATGGTAAATCTGTGAGATTGGTTTTGAAATTGGAAATTTGTTAGATTGTTTTATTTGGTATTATATATAGTGTTCTTGATTTTGATAGTTGAGATTGTAATCAAAGGCAGGCATGTAGTTGAAACAAAGTAGTGGTTAGAGATTGTAAGCTCTCCAAGAAATCTTTTGATCTGATTCATGATTAAAACACATAACAGAAGCTCAAAACTCCATTAATGGTGGATTAGAGATTGTAGAGAGAGAAATACTTACAGGGGTAGTATAGATAGATCAGGTGATTCGAGGAGGTCGCCGGCGGCGAGGCACCGACGCCAAAGACGGGAAAATAGGTGGAAGGTGAGAACGCCGGTGAGAAAATAGGAATTTAAGGTGGATCGAGTAACTTGAACTTAGGGAACTCCGGCGGTTTTCCGTGCGGTAACTATAGCTCCGGCAGCGCTGGATGGCGGTTTTGTAGGTGGTTCAAAGTTAAATACCAAAAGAAGAGATGATATGATTTTTTTGGTTCATATGTTAATTAAAAAACGAGAAGATTACTTTGTATATAATATTGTTTTTTTTAATGTTTTAATTAAATAAATGAAAGGACCGTATTACCCTCATGTACAAGTCACATGACTAGATTTAACAGACAAATTTAACGTCTGTTAGAAGAAAGGACGAAACGTGCAATTTTTTTAAACATAAACGATGTTTACTGTAATTTTTTTAGTTTAAGGACGAAACCTGAAATTTAGTATAACTTTTAAGGACGAAAAGTGAAATTTACTCATAAAATTAAGAAGAATAAAAAAAGACATTGTCTCTGCTTTTTACCAACACTCATTGCAAGGAATGTTAAACAATCATGAGCTTTGAACACACTATGCGATCTTGGTTTTTTATGCTTGTTTTTATTTTGAACAAATTTCATTCCCTGCACATGGTATACTATCTATTAACAATCATTCACACTACAAGAAGATCTTCAAGATGAAGTCCAAAGGTCACAACCCGAGTACAAAAACACATCAGCTCACCCTAAGTAACAAAGAAATTAAAACAAAATGAGAAAAATAATGCATTTTTACTATTTTACGCCGGTGTATATTCTATGCACATAGAGGTGGCAATTTTGAAGTATAAATGGATCAACCTGCGTTATGTTATTCTTACCCAACGATCAAGTTACAGTTATGATAATTCATGATAACAACTTTAAGGTATATTAACACATGAGTGCTCATGTTATGATTGTTATCCATGAAAACTACGAAGTTGTTTTGCATGTCTATTTATGTTCATGTATCACCAGAAATGTTCTTACATATAACCCACTTTTTACTTTATTTTTTACGTACTTTATTTTCTTAAAATATGGAACGGTTTGTATATTTCTAATGATACACAAACATAAAAAAAAGATACACCAAACTTATTCGCGTATTTCATAACTGCAGAGGAGAAATATTAGGACACTCGTATTATACCAAGAATATGATTATTGTAGTGATTTCGCAAAAAAAGAAAACGGGACGAAAGCAATCCAAAGTATTATTTCTATTGGATAACTTCACAATATTATGTTAAAAATAAATTCAACTAATAATGAAAAATAACTTTTTGTGACATAATCACAAAATAATCACTTATCCAAAATAATAATAAATTTAATGCATAGGGTGTTTTGAGTGCCCAAACAAACTCAAACTTGTCTAGGGTTTAGACTTGTACAAAATTACCAGTGGCCCAACCCACCCATTCATTTTGCCACCTCTAGTAAATAGCTTGAGTGAGAGAGAGAGAGAGAATGAGGGATACCTGGAGCTTCAATTGACATTCCTTATAGCTGAAATCAACGAATCACGAACAATATCAAAAGATTTTGTCTCAAACACGTCTGAAAACGTTTAAAACTGCATAAATTCTGTTGTAAAGAATTCAAACTTCATCTTGTACCACGCAAAGTTGACTTAGGACGTCTTACCCAACAAGAATTTGTCGCCTATTATTCCAATTTTAACATAGTTAGTGTAACAACTTTTTAACTAGTTCCAAGAAAAAGAAATCTAACTGATCAAGTTAAGCTTCAAAGTTGATACAATTTTAAAAGAAAAAAAAAACAAGATGACTGAATCAAAAGGTGGTATATCAGTTTTAAATTGGGAAAGCAATAAGATATGACCTAAAAAGTCAAACTATGCCTCAATAAGATTAGAAAATACTTACTGTTATGCTACCCTCTCGTAACATCTCGAGTGATTCCTCAAGTTCCATCTGTTTTGAAGCTGTATCAGATAAAGCCTGCCACAACAAAATGGCACTTATAAAGAAGCACTTTTAAAAAGTCAAAATAAAAGTCAATAGAAAGGAGATAAATCCGTACTTTCTTTGTCTTTTGCAAGTCAAACTCCATCGACCTTATACGATTCAATGATTCAGCAAGAATCACATCTTTTTCTTCAGGGATTCTTGAAGGTTTGCTTGAAAGCTCAATCACTAAAGCTTCTAATCGCTTCAATTTCTCTACAAATGGCAGCAAAATGTGATCCTTTTGATGATGTACTTCATCTGCAATCTGCGGTTGGTCTTGCTGATTTTGATACAATTTTATGATATTTCTAACCAAAAACTTCCCGAATGCAAGAAGAAAAAATATACATGATACAACTTTGTACATAAAGTCAATCACTTTTTTAGTGGTTCTTCTTCGTGTCGTATCATCTGCTTCAATAATCAAAGATGAAAAGAAGCCTCAATATTTTAAAATTTTTACATTCTGATTGTTTGGACAAATTGAAGTAATGAACCAACTAGAGGTAGCAATTTTAGCCAATGTACATTTAAATGAGTTATATTTTAATCTCAAATGGGTCAAACGGGTTGAAAGTCATTTGAACTGTATATATTCCTCCTAAATTGCTTTATTAAAACATAGATGAATTATGATTGTCATAATGTAACTTTTTTAATCATATTTATCACATTAAATATTTATAAAATAAGAAAAAGGATAACAAAGTGTTTGCAGGCCGGCCTGGGCAGTTGTGACCCGCTATCCAACCTGCCCATCACGCCACCTCTAGAACTAATAATACTTACTTGTCGGAAGAGTATCAATCTGAGAACCACCAACTACCAGTTCAACTCTAATGCCATTAGATTCAGATTTATTTATCAAGTCCTATTAAATGGATAATATTTATCAAAACAAGAGCGCTAAATTAGTAGCTGTCATTTAACTTGATGTTTTATTTACTTTATAAATTTAGAAAAACTAACCCTGTGGCAGAGAGACATAGATTTAGGAAACCCAGAGTTGGATACTAGCTCGTCTGAGAACTTACTGCTGGAGGTCTGTCAAAAGTCAAAAGAAGTCAAAATTTTAAAATATTTCACATAGTTAAAGATGTATCACATATAATATTTTATACAAAATGTGGATCAAAAAACCACCTCTGAAACAATTGACTTGACCTCAAAGTCGTCGTCATCATAATAGCTAGGACTTGTCCTCCTATCTCCATTGTTTACTAGCTGTGAGAAATTATAATCAGGGAAATAAAATGACAGAATCATATGTGTAAAGAAGGAAAGATGCATGGCTTGGGTGGGTAGAGCAACAGGTCAAAGTGGGTTCAGGATGACCTTTGAGAGGTTATTTTGTCAATTTTAAAAACAGTATATATACAATAATAAAAATGTTAAATAAACGATTTATGAGGTTGTAAGAAAAGAGACTTTTGGCCGCGTTAGACCTGTTCAGCCCATTTGATCCCTTTAAGATGAAACAACACATGATATATACCTTCATCAATTCTGCATCATGCCATGGTCCCTTATCTGATCTAAGGCAGCCACCTTCATTGGGTAATGAACACGTTCCTCCAAGGAAATCTGGCAATTGGCTAGTATATGAAACAAAGATGCAAATGATGTTTAGTGCACTAAATTAAATGAAATACAGAAAATAAAAATGCATACAGACAAATCCACGAACCTCGAGTCTATAGCTTCTAACAATTTACTTTGATATTTGTTTCCTAGAACCTGTAATTTTCCATGATGAAAAACAACCATACATACAGACTACAATGATAAGAAATAGAATATTTGAGTAATTGACTTTTTGAACCATTGTTCATGGTTCTTCTAGAAAAAAAAAATTTACAAGTGGCAAGATGGGTGGGTTGGATCAATTGAGTTCAAGTTTAAATGAGTTCTTTTACTACAGTGAAAAAGGGCCAGGTCGGGTTGGGTTTGACATGTAAACGTTGTTTTGTTCATTTTTAAGTTTTCTTCAAAAACAGTTAAGGTGGTAATCTGATTGGAAATATAATATTGTTACAATAATATCTCAAATCTTTGAATTTAATGATGCGTGAGGTTGTATTCATTCAAAATAGATTTTGGGCGACATTCAACCCATTTGATGTGCTCCTCTTTTATAAATTCTTACTTGACCAGCTTGAAATAAAAAACAACCTAAATTGACCGACTCACAAATAGGTTGAAATTGTCCCTCCCCAAGAACCCATCTTTCTTGAAGTTACATAAAGAACAACTGATTTTGGGCATAAGGATCATGTACTGATGGTCTTTGTTGCAATTTCTTTTCCATTACAAGTCCAAAGCCACTCATTCATATTAGCTGTAGCATTTTTTTTCCTTTTTTATTGAATTGTTATAAGAAGTCAATCAGTTGAAAAGAAAAGCCAGTAATGGTCAACCATACATTTATCTTTGCTGCCGTTCGTGGATCAAGCAACCCTTTTGCTGTATTCCATAATAATTTAAATCCATTACCAGCATTGACAATGTACATCTGATGCAATGTCTGGTTATAAACAAAAAATAATAATAAGTAAAGGTTCACTTATAAACGTTAGATAAAATTCAACATTAGGGTTAGCACCTCAGGATAGTAGTCACTGTCTATTTTCTGCATACGCATGACCAAATCATGTGCAACTTTTCCAAAACTCATCCAGTTCTACATAAATGACATAGTCAATAGCTTGTTAAAAAAGGGGAAAAAAAGATAGAGGAGAGAAAAACAAGCTGACCATCCCATGAACATCCAATATAGTAGTACATGAATCGATATGCCTTCTTGCTGAAACAGAACATGCTGGAAATTTCTCAGCAAAAGCTTTCTCGAATCCTTGTACATGATACCTTAAAAACCTGTCAACTGTTGTGATACTCATAAGCTTACTGGGTTCCACTTTTCCAAGTCTTTCAATATAAACAGGCCGTCCCTCTTTATCCACCCCATGATAACCGTGTGGGTAGCACTTTTGTACCTCTTCATACTCTTCATACACAAAATCCTAAAATTGTTGCATTGTGATAATCATTAATAATTGCAAGTCTCCTTTTTGTTCATCAGTCAATAAAATAGTAATACTGATTATTACTGAATATGGAACCAATGAGGAGGGATGAAGCCATAGAGGTGACAAAATGACCGTGGTGGAGCTCATTGGGTAACATGTTAAAAAGGGTTCTTTTGGTGCGTGTAGGTTAATCAAGAACACTTCCTGTCCAAAGAATTTGACTTTTTTTTGTAAAGAATTACTAAAAGGGCGTACCTGGTGCTGCAAAGAGCTCCCGCGTTCGCAGGGTCCAGGGAGGGTCCGTCCCATTTAAGGGAAGATGTACACGGTTTTTCCCCCACATTTTGTGGGGAGGCCGTTTCCACGGATCGAACCTGAGACCTTTGGTCTCTTAGGAACAGCTTCAACCGCTGCGCCAAGGCCCGCCCTCTGTGTCAAGTTAATTGCAAAGATTTTGCCAAAACACTTTTGTGCAAAGAATTTAATTTCTTCTGTTAACAATTCAAACGAGTATTATTGCAAAATTTATTCTGTTCTGATTATAATACAATCTTGTGAATAAAATGATATGTAGAAAGAAATATGCATTAGATATACACTTGGGAGAATTTTGGCCTAATATCTTGCTTCCTTTTTAGCAGCTAGTTTTACCATTACAGATATAGCATAAGATAAAAATAAGCAAGCCAAAATTGCCACCTCTAAACAAGGACTTCAAAGTTTTACATAATTTGACGTTGGTTTAATTTTTCTTGGGAACTTAAAGGGCCCAGCGTAAAAAATTCAAAGTTGAAAAGTAGCATGTTGGACCTCAAAGTGAAAGTTAATTGTTTTTATTTGACACACATTGGAAGCTAGTTGTGAGGATGTTATGATAATAAAAGAAGCACCTGTATGATAGAGTCTGTACCATATGCTTTCCTCCAATTTAGCATTTCTGCCCACATTTGAACTGCCTTATAAATGTCAAACTTTCTTGCTTTCAAGAATCTGATACAAAAAGTGGATAAAATAAGAAGTCATAATAAACATGGTTGAGTTCTTTAACTTCAAATAACAAGATTTCGAGCTTTTAAACTGATCAAAACAAGGCCTTCAGCTAGAACGTGGATTTTAACAAACTTTAAGCAATTTCTTCAAATATATCAAAAACAAGATACTATTTGACTTTGAAAGTCAAATGCAATACTATATCTGAATTTGACAAGGGAAGTAAAAATTTTAGGAATAGAAATTTTAAGTTTTTGACTAGCTATCTTATAGCTTAAATAGTACCTTAGGAAGTGACTATGAAGAACTTTTATCATATTTACTTGCAAAAGGAAAGATATAATTTGGCCAATACCTAGTACTCCTCTAAATTTTAGTTAATAAAGTGACAAATTTGGGCCATAATATTATTATTTATCATCTTGCTTAAAATGATTCTCAGATACTCCACGTGATTATCAAGAATTGGCATCATTATTGCTTCCAAATAGATATATTTGGACCAAAAAAGCCAAAGTGTTTTGTACACTAATCAATTATGAAATATGGAAAGGATAAGTGATTTTTAAACCCTCATAAAGAAGTTTTCTTTGCAAAATAACCAACGTTCTTGCACGTATACAAAAAGAAATGGAGGACCTTACTTTACAAAAACAAAAATGCAGAACATCAATATATTTGGCATTTTTTGTCCAAAATAGCTATTTCTTGCAAATTGAAATAGTTGAGGCGTTTAGATGTGCTGCAAACTTGATTATGCAGTGTTTGGCAAATCTAATTCTGATTTTTACCTTTATGAACTTTTAGGGCCATAATAATCAGTTTGGAAAGCAAACAAAGAGTTTCTGCAACAAAACTGTTTTTTTTAGGATTAAAGTAAAGTTTCCAAACAACACATTCTATTCTATATGTACTGTAAAAAGGTTTTTGGCGCCGAGGGTCTAGAGGTAAGGCTTGCCCTCATCAAGCCCACTCTAGACCCTATCAGTAGGTATGCTACGAGTGGATTATACTAGAAATGTTTGTTTGTTTGTTCTTCAAAACAACCCATAAATTTGATCACTTTGAAAGAACTGCCATCCAAACATCAACTAATTAATCATTGAGATTATATTAAAGATCAATCTACCTTAACAAGGTATGATAATCATCATGACAGTTAGGAAGCATATCTTTCTCAACCAAGACTTGCCGAAATGCATTAACAGCCTTCTCTTCCTCCTCATCTCGAACATCATCAATCGAAATGTGCGAAAATTGACAATTCAAAACTCTTCTTCTTTTAATGGTGTTTGATGATCTTGTTGAAGCAACCATAGTTTTCTTCTTCAAAGATCTAACCCTAATCCTTCTCTTTTCTTCCTCAAATTTCCCAAAATCATATCTTACTACTTCTACATAATCAATATATCAAACTTATCATTATTGTTCTTTTAGGTCAATATTCAAATGAAATAACTGAATAACTTCAAATTCAAGCATAATTCAACAAATCAATAACGCAAATCGACAACGAATTACCTTGCATTGTATATCAGCAACGAGTAATTGAACCCAAATTGAACCCTAGAACAACTCAGTATCAATCGCAAAACCCTCAAATCCCCAATTGAACATACGAATCAACAAATTCAACTCTGAACACAATCACGCTATAACAAGAAGATCGAACCAATCAAGAAACAACATTTAGTGAAGAATTTCAAACGCAAACGATGAGCTGTAAACTAACCCAATTTCAGTAATCAAAGAAGAACGAACTGAAAGATCGCTACGTGTATATGATTCAACCTACAAATCAGCGTGCTTTTAGAGTTGATTTAGATGAATTTTAAATGATCATCGTGATGATTGCTAATTGTGTAGGCTTAGTTGGGTATTCGCATTGGTGAATGGGTTTGCTGTAAAGAAAGAAAATGCGTTTGATTGAATGAATTTTCAACTTTTTTCGAATCTTTTAGACGAAATTGTTTAAAGGAGAAAGGTTGATGATTCGTGAAGAACAAACATTAGCTTTTTATAGTGCGGAGAAGACAATTAAATAGGAGAGACGGTGGGATATTTTATCATTATTTTTCTAAATAAAATATCCAACATACTCTTACCGTCCTATTTTTAAAACTCAAACGGTGAGGCATTAGTGTAAGGGACTGTTTGTTTGGGTCTGAATGATCCTAGTCAGATTTGTATGTCTGATCGAGTCAGACATGTATGTCTAACCGACTCAGACATGATTGTTTGAATGTAGTACATCAGATTGAAAAAGAGCTCTGAATCACCACTTACCGAGTCAGATTCGAGATCGAGTTTGACTGACTCCCGTCACCTCCTCCCCCATCGAAATCACCTGAAGATCAGGCCTTTTGTGCTTGATTCTAGATCTTTTTGATTGGCCGGGTTCTGGGGTTTGTCGAGAAGGGGTTTGGGGCTGAATCGTCGGACCGAGGCCCACGCGGATGTCACCGGCGGTGAGCGATAGTGGAGCAAAATGGCCGATGAGGAGGGATAGTGAGCACTAGATGAATATGAATTGAAGGGGGTCTGATTTGAAGTAGTAGATTGAGAGGGTTAAGAGGAGTGCAAAGAGAGAAAAAGAGATGAAGATTGTGGGTTTGCTGAAGAAAGAAAGCAGATCTGTGAAGAACTGGGGGTTTAGAGTGGAGAAAGAAATAGTCAATTTTACACGGTCATTCAGTTATCCAACCAAACAGACTTATTGGTTCAGACCTCTTACCGGTTCAGATCTCTTATTGGTTCAACACTTATTCATTCAGAAGTTGCCAAACAGCCCCTAACTATCTTACGCATTAGAACATCGTGTATACCTCCGTGAATGGTGAGGGTAAAGGTCCACGTCAACACACACTCACAGACACACCATGTTACCTCTACGTGAGTACGTCGTGAGTTGTGATCTATGAGTATATTTATGCTTGTGAGAGTCGATCCATATAAAAATCAGTTTTCTTATTGATTTAATAATTAGTTTTAATGTAAGATCTCGTTTACGGACAACCTCATGGCCAGATTTGAAAAACACAAACATAAAATGTCAACAATTTATAACACGCAAAATTAATAACATTGTCAACCATTTAATTTATTACATTCAAATACATATCTTTATTTAACTATAAGAAACCATGCTAGAATGATAGTTTTTTTTAACACAATGGCAGGTGGTTCCAGAATTCATGCTAAGCTTATATTTTTACGGATTATGCATACATTTCAAACTAGTATGTACTTTAGCAAAATTTTATCTTCATTTATTTATCAAACTTTAGCTATACTTTAACTTTATCATTAGGTTCATACTTTATCGAGTATTTCTACTTTATATTTTACTATACTTTATTTGTGTGCTTACACTTAGGTAATACTTCTTTAACTTTTACTATATTTATTTTATGTATGTACTTTAGCCATTCTTTATTTTTACTTCTATACTTCGTATAAAACTCCTTTAGCCAATGCTTGTGTAACACATAAGACTTTTGTTGGATCAAGAAGAAGACTGGTGCAACCAAAACCAAATCATTTAGACTATTTTGGTGCATCTAATAAAGGATTTCCGAAGCTAAGTGTGGAACTTCCAAAGGAAAAAGAGTTCTTCAGAGGAAAGTGTAATATCAACTTCCGAAGAGACACTCTTCTTCCGGAGACAAAGTATTCACTTCCGAAGATCAAGACTTAGAAGAAAAGATCAGAAGACAACTTCCAAAGTATGAAGAAAAGAAGTCCTCAAGCCTCGGAAGAAGTAGCCTCTTCCGAAGTATAGGTGGCTTCGGAAGAACTTGTTCTTCCGAAGCCAACTAACCTTCGGAAGACACTACTATGAACCAGTGGACATAAGTATGGTTCTCCTGACACTCTGCTACAGACCTCTGATATACTGCATGGTGTTTTCTCAAAAGCCATGTAGTTGACCATACTTTATTCCACTGTTCATCTTTATTAGTTAGTACAGTTACTAACTTTAGTTAGTAACAAAAGGTAAGTCATGGACATGTCATGACTACCATATCTTAGATAATACTTTATATAAGATACATTAACTCTAGCATTATAGTATATGCTTTAGTCATAGGTTCCCAGCTGGTATCAAAGTATAACCGGCTGTAGGTAGTAGTATATATAGTTTCTCATT
>BJCO01470315.1:0-15542 GCA_018326465.1 Flaveria floridana | reverse complement strand
TGGCTGCAATGAATATGAAACACAAACAATATTAAAGCTGTAAAATAATGAATTGACCAACCTTTAAATAAAATAAAGACACAATAATAAAATAATCACCCACTATTGTATAAAATAATGAATTCACATATGATTAATGCATTACATCAAAGGGAAATTTTAAAATCCATGTATTAGTTCACGTAAGATTGCACATAAAACTTTATTAACTTGTAAATTTCATAAATTTCACACAAAAGTATATCAAATTCATGTATAAACAACCTTCACCTCACAAATTGAACAAAGAAGTTAGCTTCTAAATTTCATAGATTTCACACAAAGTATATAAAAGTTTCAAATAATCTGCTATTAATTAAAAATCACAAACAAGTATCACTTACAGTCAAACGGGTCAGGGGTTTCAGACGACATCCAGTAAAAACTAGCACCCAGAACCTTCAAACGAACTTGAGATGAGGGTTATCGCAGATCAATTGGGGTATGAAGAAGCTCGAATAAGAAGGGGGAGGGGGGTTAGGTTGCGATCGCAGAAGAAGGGGAGGGGGGTTAGGTTGCGATCGCAGAAGAAGGGGGAGGGGTGGATGATCGAAGAAGGGGCAGGGGTTTGGATTGATGTTGTTGGGGTTCTTTGGTTGAAAAGATTAATAAATTGGGTCAATTGACAGTTTTGCCCCTCACATGAGTAGCACGTGGGGGAGATTTAACGGTTGTTTAAAGAAAATTAGACGGAGGTACGTAAAGTGTTAGCATTCGTAAACTAAGGTATGCAAAATGTTAAGATGAGACTAATCCTATTAACACCCCTAAAACACATGTATAAAAATTGTAATTTACTCAAAGAGAAATTAAATAAATTATCTTGCATCGCCACTTGTAGGAGTGTGAATTCTTAACACGACACGAAAAAGATTCGAGAACCTAACACAAAATTCGTAGGCTTAGTTTTAGTTTAAACAAGTACGGTAGTTTTGAGTCAAACTGACGAACACTTTACGTAATGTGGTCGTGTTTGGGTCAAGCTGATGGGTTCTCGGGTTACCCATTTTGATGTTGTACTTATTCTTTCATAGTGAACTCTCAAGTGTTTTATTGAAGGTAATGAACATCAAATTTTCATAATATATACGTAATAGTTATGTGTACTTGTATTTTTGTTGTAAATTTATAAATTTTAGAGCATTAATGTATCAAAACAAAAAAAAATACAAAAATCCAAGTTAATGAGGTTGTGTTCCTATCAACCCGTGGAAAGTTATCTCACGTTTGAGTTGAACTGTCCAAAATGGTTTTCGGATTCGTTTCTAACTCGGGTAAATCAACTAACTACCATACTTGTTTTTTCTTTTTTTTAAATAGTTAATTTCAATTTTGTTTTCTAAGGTTTGACAAAAATAACTATTTTCCTCCAAAAAATTATAATAAAATCAAATTACCTTCAAAAGTTTTATAACTTTAGAGCATTAATATATCAAAACAAAAAAAATACAAAAATCCAAGTTAATGATGTTGTGTTCCTATCAACCCGTGGAAAGTTATCTCACGTTTGAGTTTAACTGTCCAACATGGTTTTCGGATTCGTTTCTAACTCGGGTAAATCAACTAACTACCATACTCGTTTTTTCTTTTTTTTAAATAGTTAATTTCAATTTTGTTTTCTAAGGTTTGACAAAAATAACTATTTTCCTCCAAAAAATTATAATAAAATCAAATTACCTTCAAAAGTTTTATAACTTTAGAGCATTAATATATCAAAACAAAAAAAATACAAAAATCCAAGTTAATGATGTTGTGTTCCTATCAACCCGTGGAAAGTTATCTCACGTTTGAGTTTAACTGTCCAACATGGTTTTCGGATTCGTTTCTAACTCGGGTAAATCAACTAACTACCATACTCGTTTTTTCTTTTTTTTAAATAGTTAATTTCAATTTTGTTTTCTAAGGTTTGACAAAAATAACTATTTTCCTCCAAAAAATTATAATAAAATCAAATTACCTTCAAAAGTTTTATAAGTTGTTTCAATTTTAATCCAAATTTTTTTATTTTGGATTCAAGTTGAAACAATTAATGAAACTTTGAACTGAAATTGAAACAACTTTTGAAACTTTTGAGAGTAAATTAAATGGTTATTTAACATTTTGAAGATACATGGTTATTTTTGTAAAACCTCTGTAAGCAAAACCATACTTAACTTTTTTTAAAAACTAGAACTCTCACTGTGTATGTATTCAGTGATAGCCTTAGTACTGATCCATGCAGCTGAGAATCAATTACGCTTTATAACTTTCCGTAATTTAAATTAAAAAATCGGATTAAAGCCAAAGATACAAAAAATTGTACATCATTGGCCCATGCAGGTCTCGAACCTGCGACCTTCGCGTTATTAGCACGACGCTCTAACCAACTGAGCTAATAGGCCGCTTGTGTATGTGTTGCATTACCCTCTATACAGTATCGTACCTTTAAGAATGATGTGCAAAAGAAGTAATTACGCAACAATTAGATTTATAATGTTTGAGAAGAATATAAAATTAAAAATTCGGTAATAAGTAACTAATTAATGTTATAAAGACAAATAAAGGTTGTTAATGCAAATATCATTTAGGTCATAACATTTGTTTTGTTTATAAAAAAATTGATAACTTGTTATAATCATGTCAAAAGTATATATGAAACCGAGTTATTTTAAAAAACACAGAAAAATTCATTAAATAGCGATGATACTATATAAATTTTCATTTAAATACTCAAAACAAATAAAGAATTTTACATCAAAAAAGGATACAAGATCGAGCAAGCTGTCACACGTCAAACACAATTGAACTCTATTAAGTCATAAATATACATAAGAATTCATCCAGACATTAAATTATAACAAACACAAAATAAATAAAAACTACCATCTATTATGTAGAAGTACCCTGCCAAAATATGAACAAATCTCATGGTGTTGTGGTTAAAGCAGAAGGAGACATTGGCTTTCCTCTTCCCATGGTGAAACCCCTAGTCCCATCAGGCATTCTTGGCCCTTTAGGACTCTGTTTAGGTGAAGGTGTTTCCGAATGTGTCGAGCCACTTGATTGTGGCGATTGTGGAAGGACCCCACGCGGGGTATGACATGATGTGCGTATCTTTGACTTCCCACGCCCCCGGGCCCATCCTTTCTTTGAACTCTCTTCAGCCTACCAATGACATATCACATTTTCAACCCATTTATTAATGAATGAGTCAATTGGCGGTGTGGTTTATCTGTAAAAGTTGTAACGGGTCAAACAGGTAAAATAAACTGTATCAAAGCACTTACATTATTTTCGATAGAAAGTTCTGTAGCATTAGTAGGAGAAGATTCTTCAGGCAAATCATATGCTTCATCAATCTCATCATCAAGTAATCCATCAAACTCTGACTTCCTGCTCTTCAATACAGACTTAGGCTGTGCATTTGAATCGTAGACTTTATGACAGAGTAGATTGATGTTTGAAAATTATAAGATAATTTACTAGATATTTGAATCACATACTGAGCGTCGGAACAACAGCCTAACTCTCAGCCCTTTCCGCCAGTTCCTTTCATCATTTATTTTTTCAACCTGAAAAGAAGAACTTCTAAGACAATGTTTTGGGAGTGTAAGGTGTTCAATATGTGACGATGGATACATACTGCTTTCTCAGCCATCTCTGCGGTTTCATATTCCACCAAAGCATGGAGCTTTAAAACAAAATAAAAAAACCCGTGTTAAACTGTTAAAGAAGTAATTGCAGGGGGAGTGGATGTGGAGTTGCAACGTACAAATTCATTATGTGATATTGGATAATCAAACTCGGTTAATCTAATGAATGATATGGATTATACAATTCAGATTCATCAAAAACCGATTACTGTGACTTGAAGACACAATAATCAATAATCAGTTCCTAAAGGGAGAAGATTAGATGAAGTAAGCCATGGCTTGATACCTTGTTACTCAAAACATAATCTCCTCTAGTACGCGATGAATTGGGCTCTTGAGGGTGGCAAATACGAATCGCTTTGACACTAGACAATGAGAAAACTCAGTGAAATGCTGGTCAATTTATAGAAGTTGAAGATCAAACTTAAAGACAAATTATAGGTTTCAGAATCTACCCTCTGACCACACTAAAGATTTTCTCAAGGTTTTGATGTGAATGATCTTCAGGTAAATTCTCAGCAACAACAGTGCGAGACTGCATGACGATTTACAAACCAATCGTCATTGCTTAAAGATTCCAAGAACTCCGAAATAGTCAAAAGGTCAACGAGTTGACTAACCTGTAGTTCTTCTTTGTCTTTATCTGTAAAGGGGTATTTACGTCTAACTTTTTTGCCATCGCTGCTTACAACCTAGCAAGGACACAATTAGACGAAGAAACCGATAGTAGTTAACAAAATGTCAAAAATAGCTTACCAACTTTGAAGATGAGCAAAGAGCTTGAGCAAGCAGTTGATTATTAGTGATGCACGATTTAATTTTTTTCATAGAGGCAATAACAGATATAGGAACTGTTACAAGAGGGACATTCATAAATAAGATCACACTGATTTGCATAATCCCTTAAGATCTTTTTCCTTTCATTTTGAGTGTCACGTCTACATTTTGATCTCATGTACAGGACCAACAAAATAAAAATGTTAAAGAAACTTAAAAGAACAGTTTTTAAGGTCTTTGGGATCTCACCATAGCCTTCAGGGTCCTTATTTATGTGTTTCACCAGGGATTCATTTGCAAGCAGGCTCAGGCCACTGAATTGATATTCAACCTGATGAAAATGCAAAATCTCATAGCATCTAAATTTTCCAAGAATTACTTTTTCCAACAAAAAGATGATAAGTCATATGATAGTAAATTGGATGGAAGAAAATCAAAACAAGTTTTATTCTCTTAATATATATCAGACGTGCAGAAAATGTGTACGCTACAGTTGACCATAATACCATATATATGTTTATTGCTTTCTTTCATTTTCATATACAGACAAGACCAAAAAGACCAACTCAAAGATGGACAGCCTTATGCACCATCCAACGCTAGCTGAAACCGAAAGCCACATATAACACTCAAATTCCGGACGCCCATATGGCCAATCCAAGACAAGTTGATGCCAAAACCTCATTTTTAACAGAAATCTGTGTGTACACCATACATGTATAGCTAGCCCAATGAAATCCAAGGCTAGACGGTCAAATCTGTACGTAGTGGTCAACTGGTCATTCCAAGAAAAGAAAGCAAACGACTAGTTACGAGATAAACTTGGACAACCTTATGGCTAATTCAACAAAAAGTGGCACCCAATCTCATTTCAAGACAATTTGAGATTCAACACAAAGTGGCGCCAAGAATTAATTATTAAAACAAATGGGGCTCATTTTCGGCCTATCGAACATCAAGTGAGGCCAAAAACTCGTTTCAAGTACAATTTAAGACACCCTTATGCCAATCCAACACATTTTGAACTCAAACCTCATCTTAAACATAAAAGCCCAAGTAACACACATCTGATAAAAAATAACCACATTTCGCAGCCATTTCTATATTCACATTCATACTTTCAACAAAACCTACAACACACTAATGCACATTCAATCCTCAAAGCATCAAAAACAGCCAAAAAGACCAATTCCACTCATTCATCCCCAAACAAAATCTCCCAAAACAAGAAAAATGAACCTGCTTGATGATCTTTTGTTGAAGATCCTCAGTGAGGACATTCTTCGAACAGTTGGCGATCACAACATCCTGGTGGGAGAAAAACGCATCTTGCTGATCATGTTCACCAGCACCAACATACACCCAATCATTCGAACCACTGCCATCGTTCCCACCCACCACCATGTAATTAAAACATGGGTAAAAATAACCCGAAATCGGAATCTGGGTGTGTGAGCTTGGCACAAATTCAGGGGCGCGAGCGTTGAATTTGAAAGAAGTTGAATTGGGGGTCTCTGTTTTTTCGTTGTTGTTGGATTTCGTCTCTTTTTGTTTGATTTCTTGCAATTGGTCTTCTGGGTGTGTTTGCGCCATTGTTGTGTGTTTTTGAAGCTTTGTTATGAAAAGATTTGTGTGATGTATGGATTGAATGTGTTTTGATGAAGGGGATTTGGAGGCTGTGAATTCTAACGTGGGTTTGTCGGAGTTTTTGAATTGAAGCGAAGAAATTGGCGTTTTTTTCGCATTGTTTGATAACTGTAATTTGATTTCCATCCCACGTTTGAAAAGAAAATTTTGAACCTTAATAGATTTTTTTTGCATATTAAAATAGAAAATCAATTTTAATATTAAATTTTAACAATTCAAACTATTAATTATTAATAAATATTAATTCCAACTAACAGTCTAACCATTATTAATTTTAATTTTTAGTTTTTGATATTAATAACAGTCTTAGTCTGAATATTTGCTAACTCCTTTAGTTTTTAATAATGTTTTATATGATGTGGCTCGTAACGTGATGTATAACATAGAAATAATTAGATATATAAATAAATTACTCATTTTTTATATCAGTTTTTGAAGTTATTAAACGTAACGCTTTTGTCGAAGATGAAGTAGCTTGGAGACAAAGAGACACACAAATTAAATGATATATTTATATTTTTTTATTTAGTTATGTAATACGCATGTCACATGCCACGTCACGAGCAAAATCACATGCCACGTTATAAAAAACTAGCGGAGTTAACGAACAGTTAGCCTGAGATTGTTATTGGTAACAAAATCGAAAGTTGTGATTAGTACTAGTGAAACTGTTAGTTAAGATTAGTATTAACCAATAGTTAATAGTTTAAATTATTAAAATCCAATTTTCCTATTATAATAATAGTAAATTTTAGGATTTTTCTTTTAGTTCTGGTTTCATTAAAATCTTAGCTTTGATCAATATTTATTGTATATAAGGTGTTTAATCTTTAATTTCTATTTTTTAGTCTATGACTTTAACTTTTATTAAATCAGAATGTTAACAAACAGGTATTTTTAGTTTTTTTATTTTCAAACATTTGTTTTTAAAAGACCCTGGTTATGACTCTGCCAATGGTTCAAATGGCTCATGTTTCCTTCGTCTTTGATCTAGTAGGTTAACCATTATTATCATAGGTAATAATAGCTCTTACAATAAATTAAGAAGATGATACAGAAATCCTCTTAGAGTAGGATAAGATCGAAAACGCTATGATGGAAGAAAAAGTTAAACACGTTGTTCGAAAAATTTCTGCAAAGACCTTCTTGTATTCGTCCTCAAGGGTTACATTCATTGCAATTAACACTAGTTTCCCCCAAGAGCATGAGATGGTTTTGTTCTTGGTCTTGGATAATAGACGTCAAGTGCTGCTTTTTTCTATCGTGACTAGAACTTATGTTAGGTTGATTGTTCAAAAAGACTTTTTACCTTACCCTTTGTGCATTCATATTTTGAAAGCCCAGACCCATTATTCTTAATCTACATTATTCTTGTAATCTTATTTCAGGTGCAAAGCCTCAATAATAATATCTCCAGTATCAAAAAGAGAAATTCCAAAGAAAAAAATATCAACAATATTTTACATAAAGGCTACAATAATTAACAACTATGATGGTGTTGAAGTAATTTTATGAATGAACAAAGAACACAGGTATAGAGAAGAACAGGAGTGAGAACGAAATCGAATACTTGGATTATCTTAGAGTCGTGTATAATAACACTCTCAGATAAAATGGATTTGTGGCACTCCCAAACCCTTTTATCGGATAAAACTAAGATAGTTGTAGAGAAATTGAATCTGAAAGACAAAGAGGAAGATGGTATGCGTACCCTTAAAAAAATTAAGAAAAGATGGAGTATATAATACGCCTCTTATTTCCATCACTAAATAACCGTACATAACTTCTATTCGGGTCAACCTTGACATTTGCAATAATTCCAAAGACCACATAAATAATGTTCAAGCCCAAATACGAAAGAAACAAGTGCAAACGACAAATCAGTCCATGCATCTTCATGTTTTATGTACTAGTGTAATACTAATATATGATATAAGCTTATAACAAATAATAAATAAACTTAATCACATATATTTGTTATATATATACTTAACAATATATACATACAATGAGACGTGCAACGAAGTTAGCTTAAACGAGTTATCCTCCAACTCCTAACTCGTTAATAACTAATTTCGTTTACTCGATCCAAGTCAATCCAATATTACAAATCTATATTGATAATTAATAAAATTACCAACAGATGGTGCCAACAATAATTGATACTATTTACAGAAGAAGTGCCAGAAAAATTGAAGACTTAATAATAATAATAGTGTTTATTGTATTTTATTGAAAAATATTCGCAAATCAAATAGTTATGTTTTATATAGGTGACCCCTAGTATCAAAGGGAGGCACCACTTCATAATAGCAAATTAAACTCGTATCTAACTTCAAACTTTCAAAACTCAAATCATTGGGTTTGATTAACTCATATTCGGATCGATAAACACCCCATGTTAAACAACGTTAACAAGTCCTAAGATGATGTCACAATAATGAGCTTGATAGAGGTTGCCATAACTCACACATGTTTAACATTTTGTATTGGAAAACCAAACAGTTCACATTTGTTGAAAATTAATGGTTCTAAAACATGATGGTGCAAAAAGACTCTAATGTAGAGGTGCACAAGGAAACCAGGTTCATAATCGACCTGACAACTCAATCCGAAACCGAATCGGGTTCACCCCTGTACACCCCCCAACCTGGTATAACCCAATGGTTTCAAACAAGTTTCCCTCATTCGTTCACCAACCCGGGTTCTCCACGACCCGACCGGAACCTAACCCTGGTCCCTGTGCAACCCATTACGAATCCATCATATTATTTATAAATTACATAAAACGAACCCAAGTTTGACACCTGAAACGAGTCAAACCTAGGTTGGAATTAGTTGACCATGACCCGAATCGAGTTCAACCCAACCTGGTTTGGATTCTAATGGAAAGAAATGAAAGGAAATGAGAAGAAAGTAGAAAATTATTATGTTCCTGAGATTTTTAATGAAAGGAAATGGAAGGAAACGAGAGGAAATAGAAGGAAAATCTTTGATATTTTTCCCTCTTAACTTTCCTCCCAATATTGGACGGATTTGGAGAGAAAAGAATTAACTACAATTATAAACTTTTGATATACCCATTTTACCCTCTCTAACCTAGTACGTAGAATATATGGTTATATATAACCCAATTCCATCCTCTTCAACCTACTACCATCTTCATCTTCTTCAATCATCTTCTTCGTCTTCTTGATTTTTCAGAGAATTTCGCATCTTCTCACTAGGTAATCGGTTGATTTTTGTCATCTTCATCCTCTCAACTGTTTCTATTGCCCTAATTTCGTCATCTTCATCTTCTCAACATAGGTTTATGTTTTGTATATATCTAATAACTAGGGTTTATTTTACTTTTAATTATAATCTTAGTTCATATGCATCTTTAGCATCATTGGTTGTTTAATTGGCTTCCCATCCGCCAGAAAATGGTAAAAGCAAAAGAAGATCACTAATAACAACATAGGAGGATTGAAGTTGCTTATCATCTTCAAAGAAAAATAGGAAGCCCATGAGTTTTCCAGGGTGAAATCCCATTTGTGGAAAGGATTGTTCTCCAATGTAAATCCTTGGCAAGGCCAGGACCTTTCATATGACCGACTTGCCTGGATTCGTATCTCCGGAGCTCCGTTACAGCTTAGAGATGAAGGTTTTTTTGATGAAGTGGCAAACCTATTCGGTAAGGTGATTCGGGGTTCTGATTTTTCCTGGGCGTCCTTTGAGAACTACGACTCCAAATGTTGTGTTCTTACCAATTTGGGGAATACGATTCAAGAAGAAGTGGTGGTCAATTGGGAAGGACACTCGTTCTCTGTTTGGGTCAACAAAGTCGATGATGATTCTCTTTTTTCTTTTTTGAGTGAATTATCGGAGACCAAACTCTCGCGTCAACCTAATTATGTCGAATCCGTTATAGAAGAAAATATGGATGTTGAGGAAGGTGAAATCCAACCAGAAAAGGTGTCAACTCCGTCTGAGGCTTTACTTCCGGCAAAGACTGGTCGGAAAGAAGCAGAAACAGTAGGTGTTCCAAAAGAAAACGAACAGGCGTGCGAGGGGATTTTGCATAGGAATTCAAAGGCTATGCATGGGGAACATGATACTCAATGTAATGATGTCCACACCCCTAGGGAGGCTGTCAACGTGCATGTGGATGGAAGCTTTTCACATAATATTAATTATTGTGAAAATCCATTCAAGGTGGGGACAAACAATTCAAAGGGCCCGGGTATTCTTAAAAGATCACATAAAAGGGCTAGGAGTTGCAATAGCCCAACTTCTTTGGGCCTAGCTGAGGGAGAGAATTGGGCTAATATTTTTAGTCAACAGCAACGTAATGAGGGTCCCATTGACCTTAATAACCCAGCTTTTGTTTCTTTGTCTAACCTAAACGAGATAACACCAATGGAGGGGTTACTAAAGGAATCTGTAAATATTGATAAGGAGCTGACAATGGTGGTGTGCCTGAATCAGTGGCGGCGCCTTCGTCTGATCCAGAGCGAGAGCCGGACTTAGCTTCTGAGATGCATCAACCCAACCAGACTGGTACTCGATTTGAATCTGAATCGGAGGCCACGATAAACTTGGGTAAGAGTGTGGGTTTTGTGCTGGAGAATGCTCGCGATCTGATGGAAGCTTTAATTGGTGATGAAGGTGCCCATAATGGTTACCCATGAATTATTTGTCAGTGAATCTGAGGGGAGTTGGGGACTCAAGGAAGGCGGATTGGGTTAGAGGTCTTAAAACCACGCACGGAGCTCATTTTGTAGCAATTCAGGAAACGAAGTTTTCAGGTAATATTGAATTCATGGTAAGTAGGTTTTGGGGTAGAACTGTGTTTGTTTTTGAGGATGTAAAAGCCATTGGCAGTTCAGGGGGTATTTTATCTATCTGGGATCCCACGGTTTTTATTCAAAACGGGGTTATTAAAAATCGTTATTATTTGGTGGTGTCGGGTCTGATTAGAATGTCCGGGGAAATCCTTAACATTGTGAACATTTATGCCCCAAATGACCCGATCGCTAGGCGCCGACTATGGACAGAATTATTGCAGATGAAGAACTCAATCTCGGGTATGTGGGTTCTACTTGGGGACTTTAATGATGTCCGAAGGCCTGACGAGAGACTAAATTCAGAATTTATTAGTTTGAATGCACACTTCTTTAATGAGTTTATTGATACGGCGGATCTGATGGAGTATCAAATGGGCGGTAGGCAGTTCACATACCGTTCGGAGGATGGGGTGAAATTGAGTAAATTAGATAGATTTCTTGTAAGTCGTGATTTTATGAACAATTGGCCGCAGGCTTCAGTTGTGGCCTTATCTAATCTTGTTTCTGATCATTGTCCTATCCTCCTCTCTACGGTTCAAACAGATTACAGAAAGATTCCGGTTCGCTTGTTCAATTCTTGGCTTGAAATTCCCGAGGCAAATGAATATGTAAATCAGTTGTTGGCAGGCTTCAACTTTGATGGTCCGGCTGATTTGGCACTTGATGTTAAGTTGAAATGGGTCAAGAGGCGGTTGACGGAGTGGGTTAATAATCGCAAGGCGATAATGAATGATACGTATAACAGGAGAATGAAAAAGCTAGAAGAATTGGAGTTATTGGCTGAACAGAGAATATTGAATGCCACAGAACTGGAAGAAAGGGCTGATTGTAGAAATTATATTGCGGAGGTTGAAAAAATAAAAAATATGGATCTTAAACAGAAATCTCGGGTCCGTTGGGCTACTGAAGGAGATGAGAATACATCGTTCTTCCATGGTGTGGTTAATGCCAATACTAGCAACAATCGCATCCATGGTCTGCATATATATGGTGAGTGGGTAACGTCACCGTCGTTGGTCAAGGAGCATATATTTTCTTTTTTTGCAGGGAAATTCACTGAACCGGTTGTCAATAGGCCTTCACTTGTATGCCCTTTTCTCTCTACAATTTCCGAGCAGGAAGCTGATGACTTGGTGGATCCGTTTACATTAGCGGAAATTAAAAGGGCGGTTTGGGAGTGTGAGGGTGATCGAGCCCCGGGGCCGGATGGAATCAATCTAAAGTTTATTCAGAAATATTGGGATAATTTGCAAGGCGACTTCCTTAATATGTTCCAACATTTCTTTTTACACGAACAATTAAGTGGTGGGTGCACGTCCGCCTTCATAGCTCTCATTCCAAAAAGAAATGATCCGGGTGGGCTTCACGACTACCGCCCAATTAGTTTAGTTGGCTGTATAAACAAGATTGTTTCTAAAGTGCTCGTTAATCGTCTTAAGCCGGTTATACAAAAGCTTGTGTCGGAGGAGCAAATGGCCTTCTTAGCTAACAGGAGCATCTTGGACGGGGTATTAATGCTTAACGAGATCATCCCATGGTTAAAACGCAAAAAGAAAGAAGGATTGATATTCAAGATTGATATTGAGAAAGCATATGATTCTTTAAGTTGGGAGTTTCTTGACTCTATGCTTACTCAAATGAATTTTCCTCTAAAGTGGCGAAAGTGGGTGCTATCTATCGTGACGTCGGGAAGGGCTTCAGTTTTAGTTAACGGTTCTCCGACTCAAGAATTCTCTTGCTCGAGGGGATTGAGGCAAGGCGACCCGTTGTCTCCGTTTCTCTTTGTCCTCGCCATGGAAGCATTGACCGGGGTTATAAAGAAGGCGTGTTCGTTGGATATTTTTAAAGGTATTTCTATATCCCCTAATGGCCCATCCATCTCACATTTTATTTATGCAGACGATGTCATTTTTTTGGGTGAATGGTCCTTCCAAAATGTGCTTAATTTGAAACGGCTACTTAGATGCTTTTATCTTGTTTCGGGGCTTCGAGTTAACCTCAAAAAAAGCAATCTTTATGGAGTGGGGGTGGAGGATACAAACACACAGCTGTTGGCGAATGTGATGGGGTGTATGAGAGGGTCTTTGCCTTTTAAGTATCTTGGTTTACAAGTTGGAGCCAATATGAATTTAATCAAAAATTGGGATCCGGTGGTGAAGATTTTTAAAAAAAGGTTGTCGATGTGGAAAGCTAATACATTATCTTTTGGGGGTCGTATCATCTTGATTAAGTCGGTTTTAAATGCACTTCCTACGTATTATTTTTCGTTATATAAAGCACCGATTGGTGTGATTAATGTGATGGAAAAGTTGCGTAGAGATTTTCTTTGGGGTTCGTCTCCGGACAAGGGGAAAATGAAATGGGTGGCATGGAACAATTTTATGACCCCTAAGGAATATGGGGGTATGGGTTTTGGGTCACTTCAGATGGCGAATTTGGCGATGTTGGCCAAATGGTGGTGGCGATTTAAAGTCGAGAGGAATACTTTGTGGAGGAAAGTAATATGGAATATACATCACACGTCAAGGGCATGGAGTTTTATACCGGCAAGACTCTCGTTACCAGGCCCGTGGAAACAGATATGTAATATTTTGTTTGACTTCCAAAAAGTGGGTATCGAGTTATCAGCACTTTTTCGCGGGTATCCGGGGTGTAGTAGAGAGATGTTTTTCTGGAAAGATAGATGGATTTATAATGATCCGCTCGAGCTTAAATATCCATTTTTATATGAGTTAGAGAGAGTGAAAAATACACTAATTTCGGACCGAGTTGGGTTAAACCGGAGTGCCTTGGTTCTGTCTTTTTGCTGGGCTCGACCACCTTCATCTCCTGCCGAACAGGCTGAACTCAGCATGCTCACGAACGATATTCTAAATTACGACTTTGGCACAGGGGAGGATCGCTGGAGTTGGGTTTTGGATGGATCCGGTGAATTTTCTGTTCGAAGTATTAGAAATAAGGCGCAAAGCTTATTATTCTCGGATCTTCACCTGGGTTTTGAGTGGAACAAATGGGTGCCTATGAAGGTGAATTTCCTGTTTTGGAGGCTTATTCAAGATGGACTTCCCACAATCACGGACTTAGCTAGAAGAAATGTAGTTATCCCAAATCTTCGGTGTAGGTTGTGTGATGAGGGAGAGGAGTCTGCCTTACATCTTTTTGTTACATGCAGTCTTACGGCTCAGGTTTGGGATTTCATCTCGCACTGGTGTAGGATAAATCCGATATTTGTTTTGGAACTCAAGGATCTTGCAACCTTTTATAACCGAATCAGAGGATCCAAGAAGTGGAGAAAGGCGGTGTTCTTAGTGATTCAAACGGCTATTTGGGTTATTTGGAGGTGTCGAAATGAGTGGGTTTTCAGAAACAAACAAACAACTTTCCTAAGGATAAAGGAAGAGATAAAATCTCTTGGCTACTTATGGCTGAAAAACCGGGCGAAAGCTGTTGGTCTCACATGGGAAATGTGGTGTAACTTTGATTTAGTCTGTTTGGGTGTTTGATAACTGTATTTTTTCTGTAACATGCCCGACTAACTATCTGTTACTCAGGTTTTCTTTTTAATAAAATTTTTTGTTAGCCTTTCAAAAAAAAAACTTTCAGACTATCAGCTATACCATTAAACCATGTAAACCTCAAACCGGGCCGATGGAGCAATTTTAATGGTTTCTAATTGAGCACTCCTATAATCAAGGTGATAATCCTATTTTCATGGTAAAATAACATTCACTAACAAGATAAACAAGTGTCACCCAATTGGCATATAATACATCAGTTCTTTTTAAATTTAATTTTGATGTTTCACAAAAATGAGAATAACCAATGACCAGAAATAGAAATCGGGCCTAGATAACACAACAATTAAAGCAAGAGTGACCCGTAAGGAAACCTGGATGACATGTTATTGATTTGAAAAGCATCTCAAGGGAGGAACTTCCTATATGGTCTGTTATTGTCTACATCCTGCATATGCTGTCAAAATGATGCATAAAATATGAATGTTAATATATACAGTTTTATACATGTGCACATCAATAATCATATAAAGGAATACACTTGATGACACTAAAACCTTTCTAATGAAACAAGGAAAACAAAAGGTGGTTAATTAGACCCATCTACCTATGAGCCGGTTGCTTGAGATTATTTTAAATCTCAAACGAGTCTGAAATAAATAAATTAGTTTAAGAGAATTTTTATTGCGTATGACCTCTTAAAAATTGATTTATTTAATGATTCAATTGTTATTGTAATAATTTTATTTTTGTAAGCTTGTATAATGCATTAACAATTTATTAAAAATAAAAAAAATAAAAAAAAATGAAAAAAAGGGAGAAAGTGTTTTCAGGTAAACACAACCCAAGCTAAAATGACCCGTTTTGAACCTGTTAACCAACCAGCCTGAACCACCCATGTTGCCATCTCTATTCCCAAATATTCAAATCCTCATCCATGATTCCATGTGGACTCGCAGGATCTGAATACTTTAGAAAAACAGAAAAACTCAAAACCCGCTTTAGTCACTGTTCAAAAAGTCAACCGGCTTTTAGAAGATGGCCCCCAATTTAGTTATTTTACTTCTATTTCTATAACCAATCAAGTTCAGCATTATGAAAAA
>BJCO01470308.1:0-10910 GCA_018326465.1 Flaveria floridana | reverse complement strand
AGTCTTCAGTACTTTAGAGTCTTCAGCTGTTGTACTTCAGATCTTTGATCTTCAGACTTTGTTTCTTCAGACTTTGTCAGAACAGCTGATGGGAGTCTTCAGCAGTTGTTGCAATGGCATGTGGGACTTAGAGGTTTTTCTGATCTTGGCTCATTGGTTCTTTTGGTCCAACATCAGGCAAAACCAAAAGTGAATCATCTAATTGGGGTAAAAAGTATCTTTTGTTATCTGAAGGGTACTCCAACGCTTGGCTTGTGGTATCCTAATGATGACGACTTTGAGCTTACAGCGTATAGTGACTCAGATTACGGTGGTTGCAAGATGAATTACAAGTCAACATCTACGGGATGTCAGTTCTTTGGAAGACGATTAGTCACCTGGTAGTGTAAGAAGCAGATGTCTATTGCTCTGTCAACATGTGAAGCTAAATTCGTTGCCGCTGCAAGTTGCTGTTCACAAATCATGTGGATTCAATAGCAAATGCGAGACTATGGTTTGCAATTTTCTAACACTCCTATTTTTGTTGATAATTCTGTTGCTATTGCTGTCACTAAAAATCCGGTCCAACACCCAAAAACTAAACACATCGGAATTAAATATCACTTTATACGTGACTGTTTTAAAAACCAATTAATCGATGTTGTTAAAATTAACACGGATTTCCAACGCGCCGACCTCTTCACAAAATCTTTTGATAAACCTCGGTTTCTATATTTATTAGAGGTTAATGGCGTTTAAAAGAAAGATGATATAATTCCAGACGAATCAAGTTAATAGTCTGTCTCTATGTTTTATTTTTTTCAAATTTATTTTTCTTTATTTTATTTTATTTTTCCTGTCTTTAAAAATTCAAAAACATAAAAAGATTTTCGGTTTTAGAATTTTAGGGGGAGAATAGTTTTAGTTTCAGTAGTTAGTATTTAATTACTCAAAAAAAAACAAGGGCGGGCAGATAAGCTGAAAAGCAAAGACATCACATCTGTGAAATCGATTCAAGTTAATAGAAAATGATAGTACACAGGCATCGAATTATTTGGGATACCAAAAGGATTTAAATGTTCTAAAATGGTATATTGAAAGTTACAGAAATTTATAAGTCTAAGAAGTCACAACCTAATGAGTGGAAATATGATAGTAAGCAAGTCTGCTACTGTGGTTACATAGAGAAAGTAGATCTGGGGGTTGCCAATCTATCATATGATGTGTCGGTAGATTCAGCACAATAGACTAGTAGACTTCATTGGTGAACAAATTAAAACTAAATCATTCAACTGGCTATGGGCTTCCATCTTATCTCTAGTTAACACAATCAACTTATTTCGAATAAGGGGTGAAGAGTAAAATGAACGCCACAAATGTGTGCGGACGACCATAAAAATGAGCAAAAAGCATGAAAAAAATGTGAAACACAATCAAGCTAATGACAAATGTTGTTGGTGCATTATATGTAAAATATGATTGCTCTAACAAGAAGATAGGTTGTGTCCCTCTTCGTTATGTGATGGCACTAACCTGAGGATAAGCACAATCTAAATATTCTAGAATTCATTGTTGTTTGCGCCTCTCTGCTGTGCGATGGCACTAACCTGAGGCTTGGCATGTCTTTGAAAGCTCTTAGAAAAGTTTTTTCTTGTCAAAACCCGTAGACCGCTAAAAAATCTCCTGAGGAAAGTTAATTACCATATAAGTGTGGGATCCACAAATGCTTGTTGAAATAATAAACCTAAATAATCACCAATGTATATCAAAAATCTATGTATGGATTTAGGTGGACAAATATACTGACAATCATCGTGGCAGCATTCCCCGATGGTCAAAATTAATGTATGCTACATAAAAGCTCTAGCATGATTTCCTGTTAGTGCTACTGACTCTTAGATGAATAAGACTCTGTGATCGGTAAATATAACGTTCTCTATATCTATGAAAGTATAAAAGGTCCAAAATGGTGATGTTTATGCCTGTATGATTCCATAAGAATCTTTTTAGATAAGATGTACATGCTTGAAGCTGTTCTGCTCAGGGGGAGAAATATTTTAAGAAATGTCAAAATGTTTTCAACCCACCTGAAATGAAAAATACAAAAAGATTGTCCTAATTTGGTTTGTTTAAAGTTTTCTTAGCTTTCGTTATGTTTGTATCGAGTCGATGTCGGACTATGTAACAAGATGACATCTGTGAATGTCAAAAATTGAACCTAACGTTAATCTGATAAAAGCTTGTTTCTGGAATGTTAAAAGGATCACGTCTGAGGTGATCAAATGGTTTTCAAGTAAAAGGATCACGTCTGAGCTGATCAAACAGTTTTGATTAAAGGATTACGTCTTAGGTGATCTAAAGTTTTCAGTTAAAAGGATCATGTCTGAGATGATCAAAGGACATAATGTCATATATCAAATGTTGGTTTGTGAAATGTTAAGACTCATGAAGTCAAACTCATAGGTATGAACCAATCACACGATTGGATCATAAGTATGAACCAATCGCACGATTGGATCATAAGTATGATCCAACCGCATGATTGGACCATGAGTATGAATCAATCATACGATTGGATCACAAGTATGGTTCAATCGTACGAATGGCTGATAAAGTCTAAGTCAGTCGCACGACTGAACCTCAATCGCACGAATGAATCATGTGTATGGGTCCAGTCGCACGTCTGAAACACAGATTAGTATAAACAAGGGCTCAGTCGGTCGTAAACCCTACACTTGACTTCAAAACTCTCCAAAAACGCCGACTACCTAGACACCCTTTTCAAATTTCTTCCTATGATTTCTACTGTTTTAGCATCACTGACCGATTCTTACTCATCTACAGGTACTAAGAGACTGAAAACGTATAAAATGAGGATGATTAAGCAACCTAACTATTCGAATGGGTTAAAACAAGAACCGTGACTGGAAACCCTAAAATAGAACACCATAATGTAACTAAACGTGTATTTAAAAGACATTAAGTGTTATATCGAGTCCAGGCACGTCTAATGAATCCAATCTTGATGTATAAATGGCTGATTTGACAAAGATTCAAAATTGTGGACTCGCACAGTAGGGTTTGAGAATGGATATACGGATGAACTTCAGTCATACGATAGAGCCAGACGCACGATTGAATCAATCGGTGACTCAGTCGCACGACTGACTCAACCGCAATGTCATAACATACGACTAAGTCTAGTCAGTGGCTCAATCGTACGACTAAGCTCAGTCGTGTAGTTTAATCGTACGATTGGATCAGTTAGATACATTCTGTTCCAATTAAATTGTTCCTTCTTATGAATGGATCTAACATATCTGTTTCTTGTGTTCCAGCAACATGGCTGAAAGATCGACCATGAGCACTAAGCACTATAAATGTGCTTACCTCGACACGACTTCTAGGAATGCCTCAGAGTTTACTGGTATCATTGAGTTTCTAAGTCGATCGAGGATCTACCGCGCCATTTCTACCCCCTGCACACCTTATCGATCTATCCAGCAGGCATTCTGGGAGAATGCTGTGGTAGATCGCTCAGTGGAGCCTTACAGGATCTGAAGTTCCATCTTCGGCCAAGACATCGACATTGGGGAGGATGACTTACGGAGGGTCTAGGACTTAGGTGAGGACGGAGCCTACCCAACCAAGCTACATCCCCTGACTGTTCGGGGATGTATTATGAGGATCAACTACGCCGGCGACATCAATGTCGGCGTGCTAAACAAGAGTAACATGTGCCCACAGTTTAAGTATCTGGCACATGTGATCCTCAAGTGCATTACCTCCCGGTGTGGGGGATTCGATGAGATGTCCGACCAAATCCATAATGCATATGTTGCACTAGTACTAAACCACCCATTCAGTTTCTGTCGGATGTTCTTCATGTATGTGATAGAGAACATCGAGGCGAAGGGTAAGGAAGGCTTCTGCATGTACCCGAGGTTTCTATAGATGATTATTGATGAGAAGCTTCCTCGGTTGCCAAAGGAGAAGGACGATGCGGTCTGTTTACAGGTGATGGATGACACCATACTGGGTCGGATGAAGGTGTACCGGGGCAAGCAGGTGAAGCACCCGGTTCGGAGATTATTCGGCCATCTGGCCAATGTTGCTTACGTGGCGCCCGCTCAAAAGAAGTGGCACCACGATGATAGTGATTCGGATATTGAGCCCATCGTTGTTCAAGATGACGATGATGATGAGGATGATGACCATGATGATGGTTAGGGTGGTGGAGATGCTGGCTCCAGTCAAATACGAGCCCCCGACACGTCGACCATATCTCCACTACCTCAGCAGAGTGGATCCTCAGCTCCCGGTGGATCTGAGTAGGCTACCATCCATTGGGACTTTATGGTAGATGATGAAGAGGAGTCAGATGATGAGCCTCTCACTCGGAGAGTCGGTAGCCAAGTCGTGGCTACCGAAAAAGGAAAAGAGATGGTTGGGGGATGCCAAGCTGGTTCGGAGGGTTAGCCCAGGAGGAGCCCCAATAGTTAAGGGCTCCAGGAGGAAGAGGATGGCCCAGCCTTATAGGAAGAAAGGCAAGAGGCAAAGGATTGTTCTAATTACTTCTTCCACCACCACAGCTACTACCACCACCAATGTTCCTCACCCTACCACCACTCATACCACCACTACTACCATCACTACAGCCTCTACTACTCCCACCACCACTCATACATTCCCACCTACCTCACCCACTATACCCACATCAGTTCCACCTTAATCCACTCACACACCTACTCCCATCTACAGCACATCCACCACCACACCATCTATACCCCAACCTGGCACTTCCACCTCATTCCCACCTCCACAGGGATCTTCTCTACCCACTGTTGGGTTAGAGGAGCAGTTAGCTAGCCTTAACAGACTGGTGCTCAAGCTTCTAGCGATAGATGATCTGAGAGCTAACCAGATGAGTCAGTTGATGGCGGTTAACACTACTCAAGGCAAGCAGATAGCCCAGATGACTGAAAAGAACGCTGGTCATGAGAGAGCATTGGTTCGATCTCACAAGGCCCTGACTACATAAAACAACCTATTGATGACATCTGTTAAGAGGATCGAGGAAGTGGAGAAGAAGAACAAGAAACTGATGTTGAGGCTGAAAGGGACGAAGGGCGAGCCCTTGAAGATAAAGGGTGATGGTGATAATGGTGGAGATGATGATGATTATGATTGTTCTGATGATGAATCGGATGATGATGATAAGGATGATGAAGCGGGTGGTAGTGGAAAGGGCAAAGACAGTGATGATGATGATAAGGATGATCAGGAAGGTGATACATCTGCATCAGCCTCAAATCCATCTGCTCAGGAGAGGTGCATGAAGCGAAATCAAGATCAAAGACCCTCTTCCCAGCTCCTCAAGCTAAAGAGACGCCTGATCAAGGCAAAAGTAATGATTAGATGTTTATGTATTTGAAACTTTTGTACTTGAATTATGTATTACATTAATGTAATTAATGATTATTAATGTTTAAATGTATTGATTAATGAATTATGTTTAATGTGTTGAATGTTTAATCAAACAGATGAAGCTCAACAGACAGATGAATATGATGTCCACCCCCTTCAGCAAATCAAGACTCAGCTCACTATGAATCTTGATTTACAAGGGATCGTAAGACGATCTGTGAGCTACACTCCTAAGGAAGGAGAGATCATCCATGACCTCACTGATGAGCAGCTCGCTGATATGTTCAGACTTAGTCCAGATAAGCTCTTGAAGGATGCTCCTGAGGTAGACGTCATGAATGATAAGGAGCTACAGGGTGTGGATGAGATTGAGATAGAGGATATAACATCTGAATACTATCCTTAGTACACTTACCAAGAGGGAAATGTTATTCCCAACTTGGGTGAAACATTTGGCAGTGATATTTTTGAGAAGTTGGATGAGACTGAGAAGGAGAAAGAGAAAGATGAACGGAAAGTCCAAGATACAGACGAAAATGTTGATATTAACAAAGCTTAATGGGCAGCATGCTTGTCTTAAATGAAAGCCCAACGTGTACCTCCAAAGTTGAACACCTACACCAAACTATACCGAGTGAAGAAGCATCAGAAGGTGTCGGGTAAGATCATTAGTTGGGTATATTTTGAAGATTTGGACGTTTATGTTGTCAAGAGGGAGAAGAGGATTGAGTACTTTAGACATCCTCATGATCTGAAGACTCTTCCCGGTTTTGAGCTCAACAGGTTAGCATGTTTGGACCTTTTGTATGCCAACCCTAGGAAAATATCGAGGTGGTTCGAGACAGCGCTTAAGAGAGAATACCACACCAGATGGGTGAACTTCAGACCTCAATAACCTAAAAGGTTTGTTCATAGGACTGAAGTTAACCCTAATACTGGGAAGCCAAAGGTAGTGCTGAAGTGGAGCCCCCCATGCACAATGTCTAAGATCCCTCTACGGGAGATGCCTCAGGACTTCACTCCATACTTCAAATGGTGGTATTATGACTGGAGGACGGGAGAAGCAGTCATCGTTTTGCAAATGGTGGTATAGAGACTATCCGGGTATTTGACCCAATGTGGCTAACTAACTTGTCTGCTGATGACGTTTACACACTCTACAAGTGGCCACTGTTCTATGACACGCAGGATATTGCACAAGCTCTACAATTCCAACACGTTATAAGACTCTGCTTTGCGTTTGAGATACATGCCGGAGTCATAAGAGAAGAAAAGTACAAGAAATTCCAAGAACACGTGAAGAATGTTAGACAATAGGCTTAACTAGGTCCAAGGGGGAGTTTGTTGATACATTATCTACCTTGTTTATGATCTTAAATGTAATAATCTTTCATTTCTTACAATGATGTAATGTGATGACACAATGATGATATGGGTTTTGATGTTTATTTGTGGTTGACTATATCATATTATTATTGTATTGAGTATGATTCACATGTATAAACATTATATATAGGTTTGAAGTTGTTGTACATAGTTCTAAGTCAATAATGACTTAGAAATATGTTCAACTTAGTCAAGTGGCTATTCATGCTAATGGACCATACTTATGGACCATACGCAAGAATGAATCATACTTATGGACCAGTCGCACGACTGAACCATGTGACTGGATCAGTCATATGATTGAAACATAAGATTGACTCAGTCGCACGACTGAACCTTCAGTCGTGGTATGAGTCAGACACATGAGTCAGCCGCACGACTGAACCATGCTAATGGTTCAGTCATACGAATGGACACTGAAAACCTATATATACCACATAATTCATTGAAAAACATAACACTTCGAATACTTTCATACCCTAGCCATCTAGAGCGTCCTAAGTCACCCATGCAAGTTCAGATTTTGTTCCTGATCGATTCCAACTCGTTCTTAATGTTTGTTTCATTGTTAGATCGATCAGGTTGTTCGTTCTCACTGATTGGATCGCCAATCAAATAGAATTCCACGCTATTTGATCTGGTCTCACGCAGAATCCGTTAGTACTCCGTACAAAAACGGTCCTAACACTTTGATGCTTTGACTCAGATGTACTCTGGTTCTAATGACTCCAAGAAAGATTCCATGAAGCAGCAGTTTGAAAACTTTACCTATATTACTGGTGAAACTCTTAGCCAGCAATATTTCAGGGACATGTATCTTATCTCTTCACTTCAGTCAGTTGGAGTCTCTCTTCAGAAAAGAGACCTAACAAGGAAGTTCATGAGTGCACTTACTCAAGAGTAGACTTTCTATTGTGTCTCTATCAAGAGATCGGAGAACTTAAATAGTCTCATAATGACTAAACTATTTGGTATTCTTGATGGATACCATGTAGAGATGGAAACTCAGAAATATCATCAGATGAACAAAATATTTGGTCCTTCCACTAGCAATGCTCTTCATGTAGCTGAAGGACCAAGATCCAGTCAGTCCCAATTATACCTATACTACCATAAATAGCCTTCTTCATCCTCTGGGCCATACATCACTTTCCCTAAAACACTCAAGTCTCAGTAGGCTTAAAAAATTCCTTCAAGGATAGCTGTGCCTTTGTTTCAGGAAGTGATCACTCTAGTGACTTTCAATTCTGCTTTGATGATCTAGAGTGCTTTAGCCCGGATGATGTGGAGTACATGGACATTGTCCAACAGATGGCCCTCTTAACCTATAAAGCCAAGAAGTTATTTAAAAGGACAGGAAGGCAGTTCCCCCAGAACCCAACTAACAGCAAGTTTGGTTTTGACAAGACCAAGGCAAAGTGCTACAACTGAAGTAAACTCGGACACTTTGCTAGGGAATGCAAGGCTCCAAGAGCCAACCCTGGAGCCCCACAGGCCACTCAACATCCTACTTCGACTAAAGCTATAACAAAGCCCACTGAGCAGTAATCTGCAGCAGTTGCTCAAGAAGTGGGGAGCTTCATGGTGAAGGATGTGACTCTAGCTCAAGCACGCATGGCTGGCACTGATGATGCAAAGGTATATGAGCATCTTTCCACCCCAGCCTGTGACGAAAAAGTTAAGACGCATCAGGACTATAACAAGGAAATTAGATCCGATATTGAGTCCTTAAATATCCTAAAGTCTGATTTCAAAAAGGCTGAATGTGACTATAAAATGAAAATTGATGAGTTAGAGAAAACAGTCTCTATTTTGAAACATGAACACACTAACTACAGGACTCAGATTAAAGATCTAATTTCCAAACTGACTGAAGCTCAAGCTAAGCTAGTAATAGCTGAGGCTCAAGCATAAAAGTATGCCATTGAGGAGCATAACTTCAAAACCATTCTTGCATCATCCTCCCACTCTAAGGATTGTTACCAAAACAAGAAAGGATTGAGAACCAATGAAATTGCTCCACCATACTCATTTGTGTCTATAAGACAACTAAGGTGTGGTACTAAAGAGCAAGAGTTTCCATCTGTTGACCCTCAGCCCTTTGAGTGGAAGGATGATTCAACCACTACTGAGAAGGGTAAGGTAGAAAATCTAACCGACACTGCTAAAACTCAACCCCTGCCCACCAAAGAGAAAAAAAGAAGAGCAAAGGAAGCAAGGAGAACTGCTTAGAAAGTAGCAGAGTCAAAGTTGAAGATAGACCCCAAGCAAAAGGGTGTTTTCATCTCAACAGGCTTCCAGGTAGTGGGAAATCCTAGCTCTGAGGAGTTGAGTAGTACCAACTCACTTCCTCAGAAAATAGACAAAAGCTAAAGGGAAAGGATGGTGAATCTGTGAAATGCAAGAAACAATAACCATCTATCCCCAACAAAAAGAAGGTTGAATGTATATTTTATGGCTTGCAAAATCATATGGCCAAAGATTGTTACTACAATCCTGCAAGCACTCAATATGCATGTTATACCAAGAAGGAAGGAGCCAAGGAGGACTTCATATTTGGACCATTTCAAGTGGCCCAAGCAAAAAGGAAAGGCAAATTTGTCTCGAAGCCAAGCTACTCTCGAAAGATAATTCTTCCGAAAGGAAAATAGCTTCGGAAGACAAATTGAAAATTTCTAAGTCTTCTTCCATAGCAAAAATGTCCTCTGAAGTAAGTTCTTCTAAAGGCAAAGGAGCTTCGAAAGCAAAACAAAGAAACAAAAAGCTTTCCTTGAAATCTTCCGAGAAGAAGACTCCTTCAGAAGAAAAGGTGGTTATGGCTTCTTTCGAGTACAAAGAAGCCTCAGAAGCAAATCTGGCTGCTCAAGCCTGCTCTAGCTCATCAACATTCATCAACCACAGGATGGAGTGGAAGATTAAACATGATGCTGCCGCCCAATCCTTTTCTTCAAAAAGTGAAGCAGGACCATCATGCATTCATTTTGGTTCAATTAATTCTGAAATAGAACAGCCCAAGACCAATGAGGCTTGGGTTTCCAACAAAAAACTAACTCTTTCACCTTATGTGTAGGGACATCCACATGACAAAAATGACAATCTTTGGATTATGGACAGTGGATGCTCAAAGCACATGACTGGAAACAAGGCTCTCCTACAACAATTTGAGCATTTTGATGGAGGCCCTGTGCAGTTTGGAGGTGAAGCCAGAGGATACATATCAGGTAGAGTTGTGTATCCAATGGTAAGTTAAAATTTGACAAAGTTAATTTTGTCAAATAGTTTGAACACAATTTACTTAGTGTTTCTCAATTCTATGATCAAAAGCACCAGATGCTTTTCACAGAACATGAGTGCATCATTCTTAAACCTATGATGACAATTCCTCAGGAATTGGTGCTTCTTAGATCTCCTAGGAGAGGGAATATGTATAAGCTGGATATGAACGTATCATGCTTTCTTTCCAAAGCAAATGGTGATAAGTCCACTCTATGGCATAAGAGAATGCGCTATGTCAACTTCAAGACCATGAACAAGTTGGTCAATAATGACTTGGTACATGGTGTCCCAAAGAAAGAATTTATTTGTAGGGATAATTATGTTGCCTGCCTAAAAGGAAAGCAACACAAAGTACCTCATAAATCCATAGAAGTGAATTCTATCACCACTCTATTATACATGTTACACATGGATCACTTTGGTCCTACAAGTATAGTGAGCTTTGGAAGGAAATCATACTGCCTTATGATTGTTGATGATTTTACTAGATATACATGGGTTTTGTGAAGTCGCTGGATCGATGAACATCCGAGCGTGTTCTTGACAGAAGGAGAAAAACCAAAAGATAAACAAAAGTACGAACAATAATCGAATGATTTCATTGATAAAACATAACAATTTTAAGCTCGTTACAACTTAAGAATACAGACTCTTGGCAAGGGGTGATCGAGCATGATCTCCCCTCTCATCCGGCTGCACCTAGGTCCCGGGCACAAACCCTCTCAAAACCCTTTTGGTTTCTAGACATTGAAACTGGTATATATAGGCCTCGGCCCATATTAGATACGACTGGGCCCATTCGTGCGATTGGACCATGCGTATGGTTCAATCGTATGACTGGA
>BJCO01470278.1:0-18730 GCA_018326465.1 Flaveria floridana | reverse complement strand
CTTAAAATCGCAATGATTATTCATAAACCACATCCAAAGACTTGCTATGTTATTTTAACTTTTAATTCTCTCTTTCGTGATAATAAATATAAAAATGTGTATATTCAAACTCCTCTTTTAAGATAGGGTAAAAACAAAATTCTCACAAGAACACCTCATTTAAGTTAGGGTAAAAACAAAATACTCAAAAGTCACAAGATGCTTTTTGTTGGTAAAAATATTTTAGTGTGAAAGAGTGTCTTTTTATGTTTGATTTCGATGCATATTATAGTTTACATTGGTATAATAAGTGAGTAACAAGGTGTGTGTGAATGTTTTAGAATTTTCATTTAGGGACTCTACCAAATTTAGGAGGAATATTAGGAAAGACTAAATGGGAAAGAATAATTGACCAATCATGCAATAGATGAAGTGTACATATAGACTAGGACAAAATGCCCTACAAAAAATGTTTGAAAATTTGTTAAAGGCTAAAATAAGAAGAAAGCTTGATCAAAGTACGAGGACCATTAATGATCATATTCAATATTTTATTTTCCTTGTAAATTTCCTAATGATTTCCATGCATGTCTCACTTGTCTTCTTGTGGTCACCTAACTGGACTTTCATTCACACTTCATTAATTGGTCTATTTTGAAACATACTTGAAGAACAATAACAAAATACAATGTTTGTTACTCGATTATTTGACAATGAGTATTTTTATTAATTTTGAAAATCTAATAGTAGGTTCTGCATTAGATGACCATCTTTATCAAATAATTAGTTTATCAATAACACGTAATTGTAATCCATCTATCTAAGAGCGTCAAACTAATCCCAGCAACATAATCATCTGCTTCTTACGTTCCGTGAATAGCCGGGACATTGGGGAATATCCAGAAAAGCATGTCGGGAATCGAATTTTAAAATTTAATCGACAGAAGATGGGTATGATATTAGATGATAGAGGGCCCAATCATCCAAAACATACCTAGCCGTGCATCCTAACCATTTAAGTTTTATTTTTCTTTTTTCTTGGTAAAAAAAGTAATATACTAAACCACTGACTTATTAATTGTTAAAATTTTAACTTTACTAGGTAATAACATTATATATTTTTAAGTTTATTAATTGTTATAAGATTATCTACTCTGCCGAGTAAAACAAAAAGTCCAGTCATGTGTTTTCTTAAAAAAACTTAGTTTTGTATATAATGGGTGACATTAAGCAAATTAACAGGTATATTCAAAACAGTCGGGTAATGAACAATCAGGTACCCAACGGATATAAGACACTAACTTTATAATCAAGTATGAATAAAAAATTATTGATATTCTTTCTAGACATGTCCCATTATCACCATATCAATTTAACATCAACCCCAAACATATTATATAAAAATAAACAGTATTAGGTCTATTAATGTATTACATGGCCCAAATTTCCTCTTGTTTTTTGAGACAACAATGAACTCAAACTTCAGAGGATACCAATCCGACACATTTATATCTAGTCAATTGAAAAATATTAAAAGCCGCTAATAAAGAGATGATAAGCGGGATATCTTTTTATGCTCATAATATATTTTCTTGAACTTGTCTTTTGCCCATTATGTCATTGCTAGGAAGATAAGTTAAAGACATAACATTATTGGATAATTCATCAAGTTGTACCGAATTTGACATATTGTTATTGTAATGGACTTTAACATTTTCTGTTTTGAACAGCGTTAGGAACTGTTTCCGATACCCGAGAGAGCATTCATGAGACGGGATTTCAACCGTTTATATTGATTTTAACGCTCCAGGTCTGATTCACCCAATAACACCATTAAAGAGGAAATCCACTATTGTGAGAAAACTTCATTGAGTTAGGTTTGAACCCGAGATCTAAATATCCTAAAAACTCAAACCATCACCCACATACTATGGACCAGAAGGCAATGGTAACAGTTTCAGGAAGGCCAGTGGTAACAGTTTTTTTTCAATATATCAAATTTCTAAAACCTACATTTTCTATGTATTTGTGTAATAGTCTATAAATATTTTTAATTTTATGTACGCCTAACTAGTAACTACACCAAAATATATTAAACCGTGCAAAAATAAAAAATGAAAGTGGCTTTACGCGTAAATAATTTTAATTTCTATTTAAAGGTAACATTTGTAACTTTTTTTGATATATCAAAAATACACTTGCCGTTCAAAAAAAAAAAAGACACTTATAGTTCACTAAATACAATAATAACTTATGTCAAGTTCAATATATTATTTTAATCAACCCAACATTGTACATTTAGAAGAAAATAATAACTTTATTTTTTGATTATATATTTAAAATAAGTAATGACAACGTAAATTGTCACAATTTTTTATACGCTTAGTTTAATTTTTCGACTTCGCTTTTTTAATCCTTAAATCTATGCTACTATCATTTACTCAAACAATTAAGTAAATTAGTTTTGTGTAGTTTGGGAGTAGGAATAAAATTAGAATAGTTTGTCGTTCAAAATTTATTATTATTTTTTCCGTTTCTCTTTCTTCATCTAATAAATAATCTTATTTTGTTGTTTATCTTTCTTAATTCTTAAATTTTTATTACTAAGTATTTGATATTTAATTTATTTAATTTAATATATCTTAATTCAACCCATTATATCCTACTAATTTGTAAACTTGTGGTTGTAGAATGCTTTCACTATCAATCCATCATATATACCTAATTAGTTGAAGCATTCTCCAAAAGAGAAACTGTTTGTAAATATCAGTATAAAGATGGGAATAGCTATCTTTAAAAGATGTATTCACCATTATAATAAATTAAATAAAAAAAAGACTTTAGAATTTATTGAATTGTCACATTCGCCAAACTTCATTTGAAGTTAATCATGATTCATGCAATCTCTTCCTACAATCGTATCAATGTTGATCACGTTGTTTTAACTTTCAGTCAAACTTGTGGACAATTGTGACAAAAGAAAAAGAAAAAAAGTTTGGGGTGACACCCACTTACAAAAAACAAGAAAAGAGCCCTTAAAATTTCTCATTCATTATTAGTGATGTCGTTCGACTTTGTTAGTTGAACCTTTACGTGTCACATACAACAAAGAGAAGTAAGACAAAGTTATTAATGGCTTAAAATACAAGTGTTTATTATTCAAACCAGACTCGTAAAAACTACAATTAGAACGGTAGGTTGACTAATGATATAATAAAAATGTTAAACTTAAATAGTTTAAAGGGCTAGTAAGTTATCTAACATTCTAAAACCTAATATTAAATTTAAACATATAGCTCATCTATCATTAGCCGAATTTCTATTAAACACTTACAACATAACCTAATTAACAATTAGCTAGTTAGCGATAATTTCAAACTTCCTCACTTTAAAATTGCTGATTGTGAGTACATGAAATACCGAAAGCACATCACGATTGTGATTGTGAACTGCCCCAGCCCCCCAGGCACTATCGAACACGTAATCACTTATATGATTGTGAACTGTTGAATTTAGAATCTCATTGTGTCTACAACAACCATATAATGTTTATAATTGATTTTTTTGTTAGAATTTGTTCCACAACCTGTAAGAATTATTAAATATAAAACATATTTCTTGTACGCATATTTTCTAAGTTATAAAAATATAATGATATTATATTTTTTGGTTAACACTCATAAAGAAGTAAGAATTTTAAAATGTCATATGGGCAATCTAAATATTTAAAATAGTTATAATAATTATTTTGTTTTAAACTTTAGAATTGTTTAAGTGTCAAATGATTTTCAACAATTAGGCTACCCAAAGAATTATTCGGTTGTCAAAAACGTAAAAGAGACAAATAGATTAATATATAGAAAAAAGTTCAAATACAAAGTGTATTTTTGTTACAAAGTGTGAGAAGACACAATGAGTCAAAAAAATACACAAAAAAATTATATCTCACAATCAAAATCGAATTTAAAAAAAGTAATTCGGAGCTTTTGTTCCCCTAGTCGTCCTCAATAAGAAAAAAAATAAACGAAAAAATAAAAAAAATAAAAAAAATTACTTTTTTTTATTGTGTCATTTATGAAAGACACAATAACTTCATTGTGTCGTTATGAAAGACACAATGACGTTATTGTGTCAATATAAAATACACAATGACGTCATTGTGTCATATAATGACACAATGAAAAAAAATTATTATTTTTTATTTTTTTTTCTGAAAGAGGACAACGAGATAAACAAAGGCTCCGAAGTGTTTTTTTTTTAATTCGATTTAAATTGTGAGATATAAATTTTTTTGTGATTTTTTTAGTCTCATTGTGTCTTCTCACACTTTGTAGTAAAAATACACTTTGTAGTAAAAATACATTTTGTAGAATAACCTCACCCTAATATATAAGACAGTTTAAAACTAGACTTTAATAGGTATATTCAAAGAAAACCTCAAGGTTCTAATAACCAAAATGTTGATCATATCGATGTTGATAATAATGTATACATTTTAATAATGATGAAGATGTTAATTTTGATGGAAATCGTATTGATTATATTGAATATAGTAATGTTGATGCAGATTATATTACTGATAATGTGGGGATGGACTTAATACTGATGAAAGTTTTGATAGAGAAAGATTATACTATTAAAAGAATCCTCCAAGTATAAATTTTCTAGACGCTTTTTTGCAACTCTGTATACTAGAACTCAGTATGAAATAAGAAGTGTAATAGAAAACATCTAGTGTATTTGAAAGAGCTTGATGAAACTTTTTGTTTTTGTTGGAAAATACTTAGAAAATGGTTTCTGATAGATCAATTGGATAATGAAGGTTTTGCTGATCAACATGTCAACGATAGACTAAAGAACATGAAGTTGACATAAACATCTCGCCCTTAACAATCTTCCCATTATCTGATGATCATTAGCAAGTGCACAATGTCATGATCGTTCAAAACAAAACTCATCTTCTGCATGAGTATTTGATACAAACATTACAAACCAAAGACGAGCCTAGATCGATCTTGCAATTCAATAGACCAGTAATGACCGACAAAATCAGTATGATATGCAATTTATACTTTCATTTTTTTAAATTTTGATGTTATTTTGGTGCGATCGGATCTCATACATATCTTGAAGACAAATACTGTTAGTCCCTTTGGCCATTAGAGTATTTGCAATTTAACAATCATTCACCAGCGAAGACATACCAAAACTCAACCCATTCACATCCAAAAACCCCAAATCAAACACGAACATATCTTTGAACAAAATCAAGAACAAAAAGGAGATTTGAAACGAAACTAGAATGATAAAAAAGAGAACAGTGCAAATGAGAACCAAACAAGGTCATTAAAATCACAATGGTGATCCTACGATGACACAATCTCACAAAGTACCTAGTCAAAACCATTTCAAGTTTACATAAGAACGCTGCATATGTAAGTGACAGTAGAACTGTAAAACACTTAGAATGGTGATTCAACAGAAGCCGGTACACTTACTTTATTACTACTCTGGCATTGATACTACCAAAGAACAAGTTGATACCAACTAAGGTGTTACAATCGAGAGATGCGTTTGCTGCCAAAAAAGCTAACAAGTCAAGGTTATTGCATAATATGTAATGCTGTGTTTGTTTATTACTTGTTTCATGTAATTGTATATGTAATTATTAAATACATTACATAAACAATCTACCAAGTTTGTAAAACATAACCACTTAATGTACCCTAACATAGATTCTAACCAAGCTGTAATACAAAAACAATGTAATTTGACAATTTCAATATCAAAATCAAGCTACAAATGAACTTAAACCAAAAGCAGCCATATTAATGTAATAAATATAGACCAGGTCCAAAATTCAAGCGAGAAGAACATACATCTTGTTCATCTACCCTAAGCCTTTATAGCATACTTCCTCAATGGAAAGTACTTCTCCTTTTTCTTCTCTCGTTCGGTCTTCAACGAGGCCTACATTGAAAAGCATACAACATAAACAAATGAGAGAAAAATCAATAAGATGTCAAGCCTCATGTGTTCACAAACCAAATGATCCACCCAATTCATTTAAATTCATGTTATTTAGACTGGGTTGTTCTATTATCATTTGGATGTTAATTGTCTTAAACAACACCTCACTAAATAACCTATTTAGCTCAAAACACGCCCAAAGGACCACACCCTCGTGACGACAGAATTACATATTCATGTTGATCTTAATCGCATAAAACATCTCATCAATTCAAGCTAAAAGGAAGTAAGTTTAACCATACCTGATGCTTGGTTAAACGCCTACGGATAGCTCTAGTTTTCTTAGGACGCAAATCAAGAGGCAAATACTTCTTATTCTTGTAAGCTTCCCTAAGCTTTGCCTTCTGTGTCTGTGAAATAACAGTCAACACCTGCGCAATTGACGTCCTCACCACCTTTCTGCACCCACAATAACAAATCTTTAATAACAGATTGCACATTTCACATCATAAACCCTAACTCAATGCAACAAAACCTCTAAAGCAAAAAAGCATCCACTTTTCTTTTACAATCAAACATAAAATAACATAACCAAAATCAACAATTAACATAACAATAACCACATTTCACATACAAAAACACAATATCATTAAACTTTTTTCAATCCAAAATGCAATTACCAGATTTCAGATACAAAAACACAATAACATTGAACATTCGAACGCTTTATCGCATAGATGATTGGGAATGAGAATATGAATCTTATATAGCAATATGAGGTTCAGAGTGTGTGTAAGAACAGATCAGTGAATAGTAGTTACATTTTGGAGAGCTTGTTGGGGGCACCACCGGTGACTTTAGCAACACGAAGAAGAGAGAGTTCAGCCTTGAGTTCCTTCAATTGAATAAACAAATCAGCCTTTGATTTCTCCCTCAATTCATGAACTTTGATTCGAGCTACAATCAAATCACAAAAGATGAGAAATAGGAGAAAAAGTGATATGATTCGAAATAGACTGATGGAAATGAAAATGTTAGCAATGGAAAATTACCCATGGATTATTAGTTTGTTGCAGAAGCCGCTGCTGCAATGGTGTTTTGAAACCCTAATTTGGAAACGATGACTAGGGTTTCTGGAGGTCGATTTTATTTGTATTATTGTATGTTTTTATGTAAAAGTAGTATAAGATTTATAAGCCCAACACAAATTATATTGGTTCAACTTAAAAAGGCCCATTTCAGCCCAGTAAAAGCATTGGGTTCGAGTATTGGTAATTTCAGTTTCATGATTATAGAAGTGTCGGGTACCCCGTCTAATTAATGTAAAGACGGGTTACTCTATCTGCTAAAAGAGCTAACTATCGGAGAACCATTGGTAATCCGTTAGTTTTAATTTCACATACATGGATTTTTGAGTTTTTCGTTTGTAATTACAAACGAAAAAGATCAACAGGTAAACATTTGTTGGTGATATTTATCCTTCCCGTAGTGTTAAATTTTCGTCGGTAGGTTAAATTTTAGTTCAGTAGTGTAAATTTTTATATAAATATCAAGTTCGCCCCCTTAAAAAATTAATTTCGCCCCCGCCCCCGTTACGATTTTGATCAAGCTCATTTTTTTTTTCTCCGTAGGATTTTGCTTACTATACATGATACACAAAAGAACTCAAGTGACGGGAAAATGCATGTTAAGTCGAATTTATTTTCTTTGGATATTGAAACAATATTTAAATAACACAACATCCGCAAAGGTATTAAATGAATCATAATACTACTTTTCACTAGGTTTTACCTAATAAGATTTTTCCAAGACTTAATGGCCATTTAAGTTGTTTGTAGGAAATCATAAAAAAATGTAAATATACGTTGAATGAATGAATGAAGAAAAAAAATTTACCTTCACACCAATTTAATTATATTAAAAGCCGGTATTCAAATGAATGAAGAAAAAAAATTTTATGGTAATAATCATTATCAAACGAGCTGAGTGTAAAAGTATTTCTGAATTTAAAACTATAACTCATTTCTAAAATAAAAGGAGAAAGAAAATGAATTATAATATAATTATAAATATAAATATGCATGGTTGAATATATTCCCATAAGCTTACATCAATAACCACCCCACTATATGAAACCAAAACCACTAAAACATTCACTTTTAATTTCTCACCTATTTATGCATCAAAAAACAGTGTACAAAACCCTCTTAGATTTTCTATGGGTCTGCCCAACCCTCCCTTCAAGCTGACCCCTCTAGCTTATATCTTCTTGTTACTATTCACAACCGTCATCCAATCGTTTTCCGCCCGAACCCTTGGCGGTCTACCACCGCCACCACCACGAGGCCGCCACCACCACCACAAAACAATGACTTTCTACATGCCAAACATGCTCAACTCTAGCCTACACCACCCTCCAACCACCCCACCAATGACACGAGTTAACGGTCAACCCATTCCCTTCTCAAAACCATTAGGCCTTTTTCCTCCTGTCGGAGGAATCCCAATTTCCGATTCCAATTCCATCCAGAGCCAATCATCTGGCTCGTCTGGAACTGGAACTGGGATATCCTTTTCTGCATCGGATATCCTTCGTGAAGGATTAGAGTTTGGTATGGTCAACACGATTGATGTTGACTTGTTAGAGAAAACAAATCTCTATGGCTTGACAATATTGGGAAAAGCAAAAGGGATGTATGTTGGTAGCTTGGAAAATGAAAGCAGCCAAATGATGGCAATGACAATAAGCTTTATAGACAATGAGTTTAAAGATGAGTTAAGGTTCTTTGGGCTACATCAAGCGAATATAAATTCCGAGTCACATGTCTCGATCATCGGGGGCTCGGGGAAGTATGAAGGCGCCAATGGGTACGCGACACTGAAGGCCGTTAAACTACGAACCAAAACTGCAACAAAACACGGAGAATCGAATATTTTTCTTTTGGTAGATGTTTACCTAGGTTGAGATATATCTATACAAAGCGGACTATTATTCGCACAATTAAATAAGTATGTACATTCTTATATTTTTGGTTTCAACTTGTTCACTACTAAAAAAAAGTATCATCGACGATTTAATAAAGTCTTTATCACACAATCCATAGCAAATTTGATACCGTGGATTTAGTTGTTATAGTCCGTCGCAAAGGTGACTGTCAGAAAAACGTTACAATGGTGATTAGTGGCAACTATGATGTCACGAGCAAAAATTGTCGCAATCACCTCTTCACGGTGTTTTTTTAACGGAAAATTATGTAAATGAAACCTGGCTAAAAGAACAAGTCGGGCCAAAAAAGATTACAAATATAAGAAAAATATAAGAAAAAATAATTGACAATTCATAAGAAAAAATAATTCACAATCAAATCAAAAATAGTATCTTGCGACTTCTTTTGACGGCAAAAGATAATTTCGTTTCGAAACCTCTAAACAACCCACCAAACTGTCATTAAAATAGCTTCAATCAACTCTCTCTTTCTTTTGAGCCCGAAATTTGACTTCACGATGGTTTTAACTGTCGTAAACTTAGTTGTATGGTATGGTCGAACCAACTAGTGTTTATTTAAATTAGCAACTTGCACCTAAAGACAAGTTGAAGTATGCTAAATGAGTATGTGTTTGAACATTACACAAGTGTTTTGTGACTCTGATTGTACCGGCCGGTTGGATCGGGATTCGAAGGGCCAACCAATCTGATCCGCCCGATTAATATTGTAGTCAAGGAACTAGCCGGGTTTGGACCGGTTCGGTGGTCGGACTATGAAGAGGAAACCAGGTCGGACTGGATTTTTTATATCTTTTTAGATTTTAATGGGTTTAACGGGTGGGTCGAATGACGATTAGAGTGTTGAACGTAAGATTATTGTTGGGTTTTATATAACTAGAAAATACACATATAAAAATTTTAAATTGTATTATACATATAACTATATATATGTATCTATAATATCATATATATAATGATGACATCATCTAATTCTTAAATCTGGTTCTACCGATCCGACCAGTAAAACAACCGGTTCGTCATTCGATCCGGTTATAAAAAAATTGTAATACATAGATAATCTTGCAATTTTTTCATGGTTGGTTACATTATACCAAAACAGCTAGAATTATAATTGGAAATTAATTTTCATTTCAACTTAAAAAAGTACGATCAGTTATATTACATTTAGATCGTTTCATTAACTTTTTTTTCATGTACATATGAGATAATTATTTGTGACGATAGTTCTCACATGTTCATAAACGAGTCACGTCAACTAAACATAATTATCTTAAAACACTGGTTTTATGACTTTATCTATAGAGCATCATCTTTCACAAAAGTCTTTCCAATTTAACCTTTACGGTTTACACTTATTTTCCTCACATAACTGTTTATTATAATAAACAATCTAGTTTTTAATATCGTAAAATCAATTGTAATACACATTTCAATATTATAAAAGTTATATATATACAGTCACTTCAAATTTTTACATATCATTAAAACTCATATAAAAATGATATTATAAAATTTTAATAAGTTAATAAATATATACAGTATAAGTTATCAAACCTTATCAAAAATTATAATTTAATGAGTTTCTTTTGTAGAAGTTTTAACAATATATATATTCTTAAATTCTTAAATATTATTTTCAACATGTAAAGAAATAAATATATAAAAAAAATCTATGGGAGGGATCACAATTATCCATCCTTAAACGTTATGCTAAACATGAAGCCAAAAACACCTTACAAACATACAAACAGAATCACACAACCAAACGTTTAAAGATATCTTAGTGTGCTTCTGGAGCTTTTCTCCATTAGAGATGAACTTAATCGCTTAAGTTAGACTACAGTAATTAAAAAGTGACCAATAATTAAAAAGGAATCCCACAATCTGTAAATTGTATATTTGTATAAAAATAAATCCATTATCTATATTGAGTAGTTCATGTTGACCAAATATGCTTAGAAAATAGTTGTTTAACCAAAACACCTCATCATGTTTAAATCAAACAACTCCATCAATTTCATCAACTCTATATTATATCATCACAGTTTACACCCCCAACTATATATACCCATATGCCAAACACATCTTCATCATCAAAAACACACATCTCCCCTTTGCAATAGGAGAACAAACAGCACCTAAATGGCTAATATCAAGGTATCCACTTCAATCATCCTCAAAACCACAGTTTGCATATTTTTGCTAGCCATTTCTCTACAATGTTCCAATGCGACACGCATTCTACTTGATACACCAGACGATGTAACACCTGTGGCCCCGCTACCAACCAGCCAGCCTGATACAACCGGTCCAGTAGATGAGACTGACACACCAGTGGAAAATGTGACGCCTACGCTACCAGATGATCAAATTCCTGCAACCGTTGCCCATGCGCCTGTGGTGGGTCCGACCACCCCGTTACCAACTAAAGTAGCACCTACTGTAACAACACCTACTGTAACAACAACACCTACTAGCAATGTAGCACCAGTGGCAACCCCTGTGGGTGGGACAGGTGCTGCAACTACAGGAGGGGCAAGTGCCCTTCCTGCCACGGGTGGTGCTGTTGCAGGTGGCGAACACCCGACTTTAAGTTTCTTTATGCATGATGTCCTAGGAGGGACTCACGCTACAAGTAGGGTGGTCGCTGGAATCGTAGCCAATTCAGATGCTAACGTTGTTCCTTTCTCGACCCCTAATAGTCAAGTGTTCCCTATTACCGGCGGCATCCCACTAAACAACATTAACGGTATAGTCAACAACAATAATCTCCCATTCTTAGCCGGTTTCAACGGTAATAACCCAAACAACCCCGATGCTAGCACTGTCCTTCAAAACACTGGGAACAACGACGTTGCTAGTGGTGGAAACAACCTACCATTTGTCGCGGCGGGCCAACTTCCCGCTGGCATAACACTACAACAACTCATGTTTGGTTCAATCACCGTCATCGACAATGAAATAACCGAAGGACACGAGCTAGGCACTGGTGTCCTCGGCCGAGGGCAGGGTTTCTACCTTTCAAGCTCATTAGACGGGAGCAGCCACACGTTTGCTCTCACGACATTATTTCATGGTAGTGAACACGAGGTAGATGACACCATTAGCTTTTTCGGGGTCCATCGGACGGCTTCTGAGATATCACACATCACGGTGATTGGTGGGACCGGGAAGTATGAGGAAGCTAAAGGTTATGCCACCATTGAGACTTTGCCTCATGTGGATGACCACACCACGGATGGCGTCGATACCGTGGTCCATGTCAATGTCTACCTCACAACACCATAGATGCATTCCCTTAAGTTTATGTTATGTGATTTTGCTTGTGATTGTAGTATTTTCTTCTTTATTTGTTGTATACCTTGGAGTGATATATATGTTATCAAAATGTGTTATTTGACTATATTTAAAATGTAGCATATTGTGTTACATACTTTCTGGTTTCACCCATGATGGCTAGTTGAGACTTTATGGTCTTGGAGTTCATAGTGATTTAATTAGAACTTTGACTTTGGTTAGACCAAAACTAGTACTAATGTACTATAAAGTCACCCATGGTGACAATAATATTTGCTGCTATAAAACCTTATATTAACAAGCAAACAAATCTCTATGATCACACCCTCTATGCCCGAACCACGATGAACCATGTTACCATGGCTCACCCAAATAGTGAGCCCGGACTCATCAGTTGTGTTACTTGAAAATCCAACTGATAGATTGTCGTTTCGCTTGAGGTGGCATATTAGACATATTTTTATAGTCATGTTCTGTATATTCCATTGGGGTTTGTTGTAGTTGTCCCCTGCTCATGTGTCTCATTTTGTGCATACATTCATTTCTACATATGGCAATTAATAAGGAATTGTGTACATCAGCGAATATAAACATTTGAATACCTTTACAATTCGCAATAACGTTTAAGTTTTTTGGGCTCGTTTTCCCGATAGTGCTTGTTTTTGGGTAAGACTATAAGAGTGACTGAACATATCCCTTTCTTTGTGAAAGGGAATAAGGGATATTGTTTTTTAAACAGAAAAAATGACTATCAAGTATGTGAGAGGAGGGGTACCTTTAACGATACTCATGTATTATATGATGATGGAAGAATATTGAGTTCCGTTTTATTTCAATAGTATCAAAGAAACATACTTAACCTAGTAAGTAACATATGATAAAAACTCAAGCACAGTGTTCCCTTCATAGGTGACTTGCTCATTGTTAGATTGAACATTCTTAATTTTCGCATAACCCTTTGCGTTAACATACTTTCCGGTTCCACCCACGATGGCTAGTTGAGACTCGGACACCCCGGTCCTATGAACCCCAAAAAAACTAAGGCTATCTATGTAATTTCCACTCTCGAACATAGCCGTAAACAAAATACATTGGCTATTACCAGCTATGGAGCTAGCCACATAATACCCTTGTCCCTTCCCAATTAAATTGGACCCTGGCTCATGCCCTTCAGTCAAATCATCATCAAAGACCACGATGGTCCCAAACATGAGGTGGTGAAGGGCAGAGCCAACGGGCATCTTGGTCCATCCGATACCGGTTTGAAACACATTAGTTATTGGCCCTCCGAGGCCAATGATGAAAGGGATGTCATCATTGTTGGTTGCTTGAGTAGGGAGAACCATGCCATTGGCTTTGGCGAATGGGAGTAAACCCTTGGCTATCGGGTTGTTGACTATGCCCGTCACAGCACGAGCCGAGGGGTTTGGTCCACCGAGAACTTCATGCATGAAAAACAATAGGGTGTCGTGTGGTTCGGCTTGTGTAGAGAATAGTGCAGCTAAAGGAGCTAGATTGATCAACATATAAACAGAGAATTTGACTAATATTTCCATGGGTATGAGTTTAATGGATTTGATATGAGCATCATATATTATTCTGCTTAAGAGTGGTGCAGTAGTTAGGATGTTGACTTTATGGTCTTGGAGTTCATTGTGATTTAGTTAGAACTTTGACTTTTATTACTAGACTTGACCAAAAGTGGTACTCTAAAGTCAGAGCAAACCAAACTTCACTTTTATTCACTCATATCTAAAAAATGACAATTATATCTGTTGCTATACAACCTTATATTACAAGCAAACCAATCTCTATAATCACACATTCACACTCTATATACTCGAACCACGCTGAACCATGGCTCATCAAAACGGTGAGCCCAGGCTCGTGACCTATGTTTACAAAAAGAATGAAAAATAATCATCAAATGGCAACCAACTCTGCTGCAAGCTCATTAAATAAAAAGGCTTCAATCTCTGCAACAATAGAATCCACTTCATCCCGCAACTCTAACCATGGTTCTTCCCAAATTACCGGGTTCTTTGATAACTCAAAGTTGACTTTTTTTTCTTGACTAAGAAGCATATTCCACAGTTCTTCCCCAACCATATCTCTACTCAAAACATTACTCATTTTTCTCTTCAAAGTCTTTGACCGAAAGATATCGGTCAACCCTACGTTTATGCGGTCAAACAATAGCAGTCTATCGGCTTTGTTCCATGACTCTTGGTTCTCATATTTCTTCTCTAATATCTTGAATAATGCAGAGTTTGTCATGCAGCTATCAAAATTCAACTCCACATTGCTACCATGAAATCCTGTTTCGTTTAGCACGTTGACCAGGTAGGAAAATTGTTGACTTTCTTTTGGTCTGAAGCATCTAATAGGCTTTGTGTTTTGACCAACAGAAATGGATATTTCAGTAGCGTCTTCATTGCTTAAAGCAACTGATTCAGATTTATTAGACTGGTTTTCTTCCGATTCTGACTTCAGAATTTGAAGTTTCATCCATAAACCTTTAGTATTTAACACTAATATTAGTTTCTTATACACACAGACTGAAAGATTATAAAATAAACAAGAAAACAAACTAACCATGAAGATCGGTGCAAACACTCTCACCATATTCAGAGCTTGACGAATAGTCTGGTTCCAAGACTGAATTTGGACTAGGCTGATGAGCTGCACCAGGGCTCCTCGAGAGTTCATCGTTAATATCGATGCAATTCAAAGATGTAAATCCCTCTTCAGTTCGTAATTCCTGTAAAGAATGTAATCACATATGTTTATCGTCTTAAAGAAACATTTTTTGATGACTATAACACAATATAAGCAACCAAGAAACTGAGCAAGCAAAAGGGAGGCAGGTGTTACCTTTTCAAATGAGGAATCAAGAGAACAAGAAAACTCAGCATCCTGAGAGTTTGCAGATGCGTTTTTATTGCGCCCCACAGAACTCAATCTCGAATCACCTTTGGGCATATTCTTAACCTTTGTGTTGCCACTAGATGATCTGTTCAACTGTTTGAATACTGGTAATTTGGTAACTGATTTATCTTTCCAACCATCATAGTTGCTGATAATAACACGTGCTCCCAACTCTGATCTTGATTCAAGATCCTGTATAGAAGGAATTTCGCCAAGATTACAAACCTGTTTACTAGACCAAATTTCTTGACAAACTTTGGTCCTTTTTGATCTTTCTAAAAGCTGCTTCTTAAATTCCCATCCAATATGAGAATCAAGTAAAAACAACGGTCTAGCTTCTCGTTTAACATTCCCCATATTTGGCCTCACAACCAAACATTTTTCATCCAAATCATTTCTTTCTTCAACATCACTCGTTTGAAAATCAACAATTGGTGATTTCAAACCCTGCATACCACTAAAAGAATCAGTTGTTGCTGAATTCTTCTTAATTTTCGTTTTTTTCCTACTTGTTCTTGATCTCTTCTCATATGAACCTATAGAAGCAACTTTCTGTAGATAGTTCTCAGAAAAGACTCTGTGTTGCGTATAAACCGGCTGCGGCTGCTGACGTGGCGGCTCGTTAAAACCCATGAACTTTGCAATCACACTTTGCTTGTTTTGTTCAGTTGTCATCATCTTCAACAATTTGAAATCTAAATTCATGAGAATCAGACTTATAAATATGAACTGAACCTGAAAACAAATACGAACAGATACTATTGCAGAAATAGATAACAAGTTAACCTAATTATCTGCTGCTAAAAAGCAAAAACACAGAGGAAACCATCATCAAGAATAACATCATAATTAAAGAGGAACATCAGCACAATCATTCAATACCAACTTCAGTTCATCGATATGATGATCAAACAAGATAAAATTTCAACCACCACATGTTCTTCAAGAACACAAAACGAAATCACACCAATAACAAAGTAAAAGAAAACAAACCTTACATGAATTATGAAAAATTCCGCTTCTTGATCGAACTAATGGACCAATGGGTTTGTGAATATGTGATCACACAAGTTTCTGATGCAGTAATCAGACAATTGAACAGAGATTGTTGATTGAAGTTTTGTGTTAATCAGAAGATTAATCAATGGAAGAATGTATAAACTGGATTATGGGAAGAAAACAGTGGAATTGAATAAGATGACGGCGTAATTAGGGTTTATAAATTGGAATTGGGGTTACATGACTGTAGGAATGTGTATGTTGTTGGTCAACGACCTTGATATGATATGATGATGCGTATTTGCGCCATAAACTTACAAATAACATAAGGTCGGTTGAAATGGATATAGAAATGAAGGATACAACACGTTTTGTTTGTTCATACTCGATAGTAACGTACACAATTAGAAATATAGATACGCGTGTGTAACGATAATTTTTAACACAACTGGTTAAGATGTTAAAGATAAGTTACTTATGATACGTAAATAAGGGCAGGTCATGGGTTCAAGTCTCGCTCTTAACAAAAAGTCAGTGGATTTTCCAAACAATAAGTTTACTCCTGAGGGGATTGAGGGTGCGGTCTCAGGTGAGAAAAAGATAGATGGGTCCGATTAATATAACATTTATACTTCGAAATAGGATTGCATATTTGTCGTTCAGAAAAAATACACGTGTGTATATACTTTTAGTGGCGTAACAAAGTTTAATGCAATACTTTATACATAAATTATTTCTGATGTTATTTTAAACAAATTTTCACCCATGAATTTCAAATGACCATGAATTTTTCACATGTTGGTATTTTTTTTTTAAAACTACATTGAATAAACAAACATTTTACTCTTTTTCATTTAAGTAATTTTAAAAAATTACACCATAGACGAACATTTAGTTTTTTTTTATAATAGTAATTTGAGTACGATATTTTTATAATTGCAATTTGAGTATGATATTGTTGTATTTTCTAAATTTAAAAAATTACAAGCTGTGGTTTATTATCATAATTCATAATAATATATAAAAAAACAAACCAAAAACAATTGACTTACGGATCCGAGTATATTTTCTAATATGAATGTATTATCACTTCATATTTTCACCAACTCATAATAAAAGGATAGCAGATCAGTTTCTGCATTACTATATTTCTAACGATGTTATTGCATCTCCCACAATAAATTATATATGAAACATATACGAATTTGTTTTTTTACTCGTATGTCCCTAAAAATATCTGCTAGTTTGCTCATAATAAACAATAAGGAATCATATTTATGTACCTACTTTTATACTTGTATATCCCTTAGAATACATTTTTCTCTACTCATATATTACACGAGAATTAGAGTCGAGCAATTCATAGTTTCGTATATACTATCAGATTAAGAAAAGATATACGAGTAAAGTATACAAGTGACGTAATTAAAAATTGATTTGGCCATCAACAAATTTTATCTTTGGTCACTAATCTTGATTGTTCTTTAAATTTCATAAGGGACACAGTTTCATTTTTAATCCAAAAAGGTATATCTCCGAGTGTGTATATCTTTTGAAACACGATTAATTAAAAGCTTCATGCTAGCAAGTAGCTGACATATAAAAAAAATTACAATTATATTAGTGGATTTCATAACCACTAGACCCAAAAAATGTTACATTTATGATTCCAAACTCGCATACTATAAAAACAAAAACTTTACCGTAGACATCAAATGAAGACTGTTTACCTAACTTATCATCTTTATAAAATACCCCATTGTTTCCCGCCCTCCAAATTACCCACCATATTGAATAAACAATAACGTCTATAAAAAGTTTTCTGGTCTCGACATTCTAGTAGAATCAAGTCAATCTCCTATAAATGGAGGTGTGAAATGGAAAAACGCGTCGATTTGTACCATCTTGTAATATCCGTCTTCTTATACTATAAGTATTATTCAATTTGTTTATGAGGAACTAACAAAATTATTTTAGTTGTCCCAAGTGAAAACTTCTCTAGATATCACCCATCTTTAAACTAATCTCACGCAAACACACTTAATTGTAAAGTTCTACTCTCATCCACAAAAATACACAATAAACATATTGATTGTAATTAAAACAGATCATTATGTATGAATACAATATTTCTACTATAAAGATATGATATATGATTTGTCTAGGTTGATCGATATAAACTCTTGTATGGCCCTCAAATCTCTTTCTAGAATATTACTTTTGAAACATTGCATCATCAACCACACCATTAATTAAACTACACTTTATATCTTACCCTCTCATTATTTCACAATGTGTGACGAAAACCAATGAAACGTATGCGCTCCAAAATATGTATAAATAACATATTCACTCCACACAAGAACACATCATCTCTCTCAACTAATCAAAAGTTGCAGGTTTAATGGCGATTGAGATCTGTGTCAAAGCTGCTGCTGGAGCCCCTGATGCTCTTGGAGACTGTAATTGATCCATCTTTTCCCCTTAATATTTACACATTTCGCAACGATCTCATGTTCATAAAGGTCTCTTCATCTTCAATTTTTGTGG
>BJCO01470244.1:0-11329 GCA_018326465.1 Flaveria floridana | reverse complement strand
CTTAATCCAAAACAACATCCAAAATACATACCATTCAAGTAAACATAGTCCAAATTAACGAACCGGTGTTCTTTAATCCATATCCAATAATAATTTTCTATTAAAATAAAAAAAAAATTAAAAAACCGGTTCAACCCGGTTCGCCGGTTCCGGTCGGGCCGGTCGACCGCACGAACCGGCCGGTCCAACCGAAAACGGCCCAAAACCACCGAACCGAACCAGCATCCTCACCGGTTCCCGGTCGAACCGGTCGGACTGGCCGGTCCGGTCCGGTTTCGAAATCATTGGTAAGAATCCAACTTTGATTTTTTTTTCTATAACAATAATGAACTTAAAGACAAATTTGTGACAGAGTTTAATGGTGTAGTTTAAATAAAAAATCAACATATAATGGTATATGGGACTTGAATACTATATAGTTGTTGATGTTTTATGAAACTTGAATGGTACATATAAAATTGGTGCTTTATGAGGCTTTTTGTTGCTTGTGTACTATGAAGTTGATGTGTATTAATTTATTGTGTTAATGATCCGTTAAGTAAAATGTTGGCATGATGAGCATTTGGATGAGTTTTATGTCTACTTGGAATAATGTTTTTTGTTGTTCTCGTATAATAATGTTAAATTTAATAATAAAATTAATACTCTATTTAAAATAATATTTTTTATTGTTTATCTTGTGTTTTTGAAGTTCTTCATAGAACTTAAAATTTGTTCTTTACCCTTTTGAGTTATCAAAGTTCTCATAAAATATAAGATAATAAAATATAAGAGTTCTCATTTTGATATTTATCCTATATATATAAGAACTAGCTTTAGAAAATCTGTGTATCACACATGTTGAATAAATGAAATATTAAAAAATAAAAATTTGTTAATTATAAAAAAATATTTGAAGACACATATGATTGAAATTTTCTTTGTTATAAACAAACAAACAAACATACATACCCAGTATGTCTCACTAGAAGTAGAATCTGGGATGGGTAGTTGGTGGCCAGTCTTTTCTCTATCTAGGAAGACAGAGAGACCGCTTCCAAAGAGACCCCCGACTCGACTTCGATAACAACCAAATTATATTGTATATATATCACATAAGTATACATCACATAAGAGTTTCTTTTTTTTTGGTTTTGCATATGCATATTCATAAGCAAAATAACCAGATTATATTGCATACATCACGTATTACATAAGCAGTAGCATACACATAACAATCAGAATAATGTATACCTCACATAAGTAATTAAGCAAGCAAGCATACGTCACAAAAGCAAACACACCAGCATTGAAGCAGGTTTGAGACAGATAAATTTTACTACGATATTAGGCAAGGAATAAGGCCGATAAATTTACTAAGATATTAACAATACTAATATGAAAGTTAGCACTAAGGCTTCACCTACATTGGACAAATAGCGTTACCTTACACATCACTTGAGGACTAGCGCATCAATGCCCACTAGTAGTCCCTAACTTTAATTTTACGCCTCCACGCACTCCTATCTTCGACCATGTGTTCGGAGAGGTGCAACTCTACCATATCCCGGCTAATCATCTCATCCCAGGTCAACTTAGGTCTTCCTCTACTCCTCGTACAATCTAAGGTGATGCACTCTACTGCTCTAACTGGTGCGGATATATACCTCATTTTCACGTGCCCAAAACATCTCAATCTTTTTAAAAATATAATTTTTAAAAAATTTGTTATAAATAGATTGAAAATTTTGTTTCAAACAAATGTTCTAAAAATATAATTTTTAAAATTTTTGTTATTATAACTATCAATTTTAATATTTTTCTGATTATAATTTTTTTAAAAAAACATCAATTTTAATGTATTTTATATTTTTTAAAAAAGTTTGATGTTTTAGAAAAATTTCTTATGATATAAAAATTTATTTCCTTAAAAATAACACTAATAAAAAATCTCTTTCCTGATTTATTAAATATTATTAGTAATTAATATGATTATTAAATGTGAAAGATGAGCGGGAAAAATCTGATGATGAGTAATGTGATGCTGCCACTTGTCTTACTAATTATCATTTTATTAGAGTAAGAAGATGAGTTGTACGTGTCATTGTTCACTTTCTATTTGTTTGTCTTGCAAGATGTTTACGTAACGGAAAAATGTTTCACAATTCATTTCATAAAATAAATAACTCTCATGATTAATAAAATAAAGTTTCATATATTTGTTGGGATTAAATACTCGTTATTTTACATACCATTTTTTAAATGAATGTTTAAAGGTTTAAGCTTAGGGACAAATATTAAAAACTCGCCACATGGACTAAAGGTCTAAGCTTAGGAAACTTAGTCCTTCAAGTATTATTCTTACTAATATATTTCTCACAAGGTTTTCATGTATAGTATTCATAGTCCATCAGGTATCAACGCCTAACTAGGCATATTTAATCATGTTCACATGAAAAATGTTTGAAAATGATACATCAGCTTCGTTAGTGAATACATTTAACTTTGACATAAAAATATTTCAATATGAATAACGATAAACAATTAATCATAAATTAATAGTAAATCACACATTTAACAGTATATTTCAATTGAAAGTCCCCTTTCATATATACTGGTATTGGTGCTCAAGTGGTCTTAATACAAGACTTTTTGAATCTGTACTGAGTCTGAACCACCCTCAGTATGAGGTCACCCATCCCTAGGATATATGCATTAACATGATTAACGTATTAATGTCATTTTCGCAAATAAAATCAATTGAATATTTTGAAAATATGTCTGGTAAGTTGAATAGAGCATTTAAACTTGATGTTTTTGTTTCTAAACCTCAAAGCAACTTAATGATTAAGTTACGAGCTTCTAACATCTTGATGATGTTTGATCAAAACCTCTTTATTTATTATCTAGAGCATCTACACCGGTTTCTTAACCTTGGGTTATTACGAGCACGTAATCTTTATGGTGTTTAAAAGATAGGAGAATGTTTCGTATATGAAATTAGGGAACATGATTAGAAAGTTATGAAATGAAGTAAAGTTGAAAACATCTATCTATTTATATATGAATATTGCGTACCCATTATGTATTTCTTACTTACTAAGTTTTATCCAAATGCCGTTAAGTTTTATCTAGATTTTATCTAAACCTTAGGTATTTAGTTTGACCAACACTTAACTGTTAAGTTTAATCCATAACTTTTTAATTTTTATTTAGGTTTGTCTCAAAACTTGATCGATAAGTTTTATTCATAACTTAACTATTAGGCTTTATCCGAAAGTTAATCGTTAAATCTTATCTAAAACTTAGTCATGAAGCTCTACTAAATAAACTTAGTCATGAAGCTCTACTAAATAAACTTAGTCACGAAGTTTCATTCAAAACATATTCCAGATTTATGATAATTATATTTTGAGTAAATTACACAGATGATCCTTGTGGTTTGATCAAAATTTTGAATTTGGTTCTTAAAGTTTAAAAACTATAAATATACCTAATGTATCGTTCTCTTTCATCTATGATCCCTAGGTCTGTTAGTTGAAAGTTAGTAATGTTAAACTTATAAACATGTAAGTTACATTTTATATTATATATATACATACATATACACACACACATATAGGGTCAGGATTATTATAAAACTATTTTTTATTTTCAGAACCAAAAGAACCATTGATTTACATAAATATAAATTACCAACCATTGATTTACATCAATGTAAGTTAAAGCTAGTGATATTTAGTTCTCTTACATAGTTTATTGATCATGTCTTATATACACATATGTAAAATAACTCAAGTATCGTCACACTTAATCTACATCTATGTAAATCAATAGTTTTGTAGTTTTGAAAATAAAAAGTGGTTCTGTAATGATCCTAACCCCCCTCATAAAATCAAACAATACTTAAAATACCTCGTATAAATCAACTATAATGTCTTAAACAAACAACCACAGGTTAAAACAAACAATAAAAAGTAGCATATCCCGATGAACTTTTCCTTAGAGTCACATTGTTGACCTTTCCCTTAATCTTTCCATTGCACCCTTTGCCATGTACTTTGCTATCATCGTGCCTTGATAGGTTTCTATTGTTTTATTAAAAAAGAGCACAACCCACTGAATTGTTAGCATTTTGACATTTCTAATCATGTTGCAATAAACATTTAGTTTTTAAAACCTAATAGTAGCACATTTCTAACTGATAACAATTATTCAACTTTATGAAGCAGGTAATAAACCATAACAACAACATCCCTTAGTTGCACCTCTTTGTAACAACCTAAATAACAAACTATACCTTACTAGCACCTAAAATAAAAAAACAGGGCACATGCATATATCAACAAACAAACTTCAAAAATCCTTATAAAGAAGAAAGCTCAAACATTCCCCCAACCAGTTCAACTACAAAACCTAGGATTTCATTTAGCATAATCATTCAATAACACCTGAAACTTAAAATTGCATCTTTTTTATTGTATTACACTCACAAAATAACACATACATAACACTAAAAATTTGATTTTGTTAGAACTACACGTTAAAAATGTACCGCGTTCATGTTTTAAAACCCTAATTAGTTATATTTTTTCATAAATAAAAACATACATGATAATACATTCATCACCACCACGATCGAACACACATTGTGAACCATTGATTGATTAAGAACAACATAGAAGTCAAAACACAACTGACACAATAGCACATTATATGAAACTTACAACTTGTAACGGTCTTCCCATAGTCGTCCGAGACTTTCATTTCTTTTGATTTCTTTGTTTCAACTCATAGAAATGTCTTTAATTTCTTTCATTTCTTTAATCCCACAAAACCTTATATTAGCTCAAACTGATTTATTCGTTTCAACCGATAGGAATGTCTTTAATCGCACAAAACCTTATATTAGCTGTGACTTATTTTTTCGTTGCCTAATTGTATTCTTAACTCTAACCCAGAACCAAGAAAACCTTATATTAGCTTTGATGATATGTTTCTTTTTGTTGCTATGCTATTAATAGGGAAAATTGATTGAAGATTCATTGAATTTTGAATGGCCATTGTAAGTGTCTAACAAGAGTAACAAATTTCCAGGGATTCAAAGCTGACGTTAATCTTTTTTTACCAGCACAATTACTAATATACCCCCTATTTAATTAGTTAGTAACTTTAGTGGCTATGATGATATGTAATTAATCATAGCCACTCATCCATTATTTGTTTCTATGTTTTTAAATAGAACTAGGTTCATACTAGATCCATCCCGGATATACATACATGAAACTAGTTGTAACATAAAAAAATGGTTAGTTTAGTTACCATTAGGTATTTTTATAAAAAGAAAAAGTTACAACCTCGATCACCGGGTTGTGTTACAAGTAGTAACAAGAAACTAGTCGTGATGTGATGACGATAAGGCGGAACCCGTATGTATAGGTGTAGACTGAAGGTTGAGGGCGATGGAGAATATGTGGAGCAGAGAGTTTTTCTTATCGTCGACGGGAGAAGTCGGGATTGGTTGGGTCACTTACACTCTTGCTGTCGTAACCCTAATAGTTGCGTGGCGATTCGCGAGGTTCCCCAGATTCTCATTTCTATTCAGGAACTCTTGTTTTGGATCTACAGGGCAACCCAACAATCCTAAAACTATGTCCTCTACATCATCATCATCATCATCATCATCATCATCATCATCGTCCCAACAACAGCATAAACATAGGTTAGTTGTTCCGTGTTCCTCTAATTTGTTTTTAGTTTTCAGTACATGTAGCTTTATTCACTCATTGCAACACCATTGCAGCTTAACCAGGTTCTTATTGAATAAGTGTCACTTGCTATCTAAACCTAACTCTCTATTATCTATGCAACAATTACGTCATCAGCTTCCACTGCTACCATCAATTACGTCTGGAACCTGACCAACATGAGCAGATTCGGGTCTGCTTCTCAAACAAAATAAGTTTTGGTCTGATTTTGGAAATCAAACTGTAGCTGTTTTTTAGAGATTCTAGAGTCAAGAAAAAAGAGAATCACACCTGGTTCATGTCTCGATTTGAATGATTAAACAGTCTTTTTCCATCAACTTGGGTTGTTCAAATATCTCCACACTTGAAAAAGCTCACTTGAAATCAACTTGTATAATATTAGAGCCAAGTTCTAACCACAACGTCTGCCGACCACCATCGACGTCGTTGATGTTAAGCTCAAAGCACTCACAAGCACAAACAAAAGCTGTAAATAACACGAGAGATTTAACGTGATGCGGTCGCAATGTGCAACCTACATCCATAGGGGCAACTAGGGTTTTCGTATTATTGAGTGATAAAAATTTACACGTATAAGGGATATATTTATAGATTAGAATTATGGTTAATCCCATAGTCAACAAGTTAACGAAAGTGGGCCCATTTAGAGCTAAGGCCGGTCGACCCTATTGCTCCATCTCTAATCCATTCGAAGTCTACACCCCAACAATCTCTCACTTGGAGGCTTCGAACCTTATTGCTCCATCTCCTAATCCGTGAGAAACTTTCTTACAATCACCTTTTCTTCAAGTCTTGAACCGAGACTCTTGAACTTCTCGACCATACCACTTATCTTACCCGAGAAGTCGTCAATTGTTTCGTTTTCTTTCATCTCTAGCTTCTCTATTCACCCCTTAATGTTTGCAACCTTGCCTTTTGTACCCGTTCGGTACCTAATTACCAAATCTGAATGGATTCCCAAACATCTTGTGCATCCTTGTGTTTGGCAACCTACAAAAGAACATCTTTGGGAAGGGTATGATAAATTATAGCTTTTGTAATGTAGTTCTTCTTCTCATCCTCATCTTCTCTGGTTATCGTTTTCTAAAGACCTTGTGCTCTCAACACGGTTTCAACCAAAATAGCCCATGAAGTATAATAGTTTCAGTTAACTTAGGGCATTGTAATGATATGTTACCTTGCTCACGGACTACAATCTATCCTCCTTCATTCGTTTTATCTTCTGCCATTATTCTTCCTTTCTTTTTATGAATCGACATGGTCTCTTTCTCTCTTCTCTCTATCAATTTCTTTCTCCTCTCTTTATTTCTTGCAATGTGATGTTGGTTCTTTCTCTCTTCTTGCTTGCAACGCCTTCTTCTTTCTTTCTTCTTTCTTTGCTGATTTTAGCCAGTCCTCTTTCTTTCTTCTTTCTCGCGATCTCGTCACATGAAATCGCCGATCTTCTACTTTCTCTCTTCAATTGAACATGGTATGAGCCCTAGGCTCTGATACCCAATGTTGGATTAAACCTTTGATATATACAAATGAAACTTGAATTTGTTTTATGCTTTAGGAGGAGAAAGGAAACATAAAGAGAAACCACCAGAAGTCAAAACAAAACTTGCTGCATCTTTTCATTAAAGGAGTTAAGTCTATATATAGACCTACGTACAAACATGCAACGTGGGAATTAAACAAATAAGCTATCAGTTTCAGATTAAAGCATCATCATCTGAGTAGTCTGCTGCAGTGTTGACTTCCTTTTGATTATTCGGACACTGATTCTTGAAGTGTCCCACCTGTTTACAGTTTCAACATGTCACATCATTTCGAGCCCTAGACTGACTCCTATTTCTGTTCTTGCTCCTACTACCTCTGTTATTCTTTCTTCCTCTGCCAACATTCAATAATTCACTTGATGATTCACCTGAATTTCTTCGTCTGATGTCTTCGCCCATAATAATATCCTGAATCCCTTTTAAAGCGAACACGCTGGTAGAACTAGTAATCGCTGTAATAGTACCAGCCTAACTATCAGGCAATGATGATAACAGTAGTAGAGCCTGAACCTCATCCTCAAATTTGATGCCAACTGACCCAAGTCTTGACAAAATCGAGTTCTTGTTGTTGATGTGCATTAAAACTGAACTTCCCTCTTTCATCATTGTATTAACCAGCTCTCGAATCAAGAAAACTATATTTGCTGCCGAAGGCTTCTCGTACATATTCGATAACGCATCCATGATACCTTTCGCTGTAGTTTCCTTCAGAATGTTGAATGCAACATCCTTTGTCAGTGACAACCTAATAACCGCCTTGGCCTTTTTATCTAAAGTTTCGCACTCAGTTGCTTTCATCTTTTCTGGTTTATCACCCAAAACAACATCCAAGTCTTTCTGAACAAGCAAATCCTCCATTTGCATTTTCCACCAACCAAAGTCGTTTCCATTAAACTTCTCAATATGAAGTTTTCCGTTCTCGGTCATTATCTCAAACTATAATTTGTTTACTAATCGAGTCAAGACTGAAAGTAGTGTCAAACACAACTATGACCGGCTGCCTGAACTTGAGTGTTATTTTGTTGAACACTACCCTTTTTTCCTCAGTCTCAAAAAATAGTAAATAAACGAGTTTAACAATGCACTTGAGATTTCACGACTTTGGATCTTGGTAACTATTTAAAAAATACTTGGATAAACAATAATAACCCCACAATAACCACAAAAAAAGGAACGTCTTTTTTTATGTGGCACACGAAGAAGAAAAGATCGGTTGGGACGACAACGGGCTGCTGGCGACAAACCCTAGATCGCAAACTCTTTCTCTCGCGATGTGTTTCTTCTGTGTGTAACGAGCCAAAGCTCTGATACCACTTGTTAGGGATCCGAGTGTAGATCGACACACAAACACAATCAAACTGCGAGAGAAAATAATAACAAAGATGAACATGCGAGATTTAACGTGGTTTGGTCGATGTGACCTACGTTCACGGGCTGCAATCAGGATAATACTTTTATTGCTTTTTGCCTCACTCGTGCGGAATTACAAGTACAATACACAATAGGCAAAATTAGGGTTTACAACTTAATCCCCAAGAAAACCTTAATGGGCTAAACTAAATAAAAACGAGCCAGGTCTTTAATTTAATTAATCTGTCACTGAGTTGTCTTTTAACCCGAGCCCAAATCAAGACTCCATAAACCCAACATATACAACATTGTATTTCAATCGCCAATGCTTGGATATCTACGGGCCCCTCGACTCCTCGAGGATTATGAACTATCTTTTCTCCCCTTTCTTCGTCTGCTAGTCTTTATTATCTAGGCCTTTCGATTTTATATTCTACTTCTTGCCAAAGGCCTGTTATGTACTCATTTAGATAGTGTTTCCTTTTCATAATGAAACAGTCGTCCTGGCCCAAATGTTTATGTTATGTAGTAAATTTAAACTCAGGGACTATTGGTGTTATGTTTATGCAAAGTTTTGGACCAACCTTGTAATTTCTAAGGTCTGTAAATGAAATTGAACAACACTAGCAGGGTAAAGCAATACTTTGGAAGTGGAATAACTCCTGTATTTATTGTGTGCCATAGGAACAGAAGAAAGGATCACAGTATCACACAACTCTTATTGTTTGTGAATTGGTTATTCTTTCAACTGGTACCTTATGTTGATGTGGAGTTCTGTAATTTTTTTTTGCAGAATTTCAGATATCATTACTGATTTGGATCTTAAGGTTCTGATGGACAATTTGGATGAGACTGTGCATGAGAATGAGAAGTGGGAGAGTGTTGTTGATAGAAGAAATGATTTGCTCTCTTACTCTGTCAAGTGTTGCAAACCCAAGGTTATTCTATAATATGCTCACCTAAGGATACGGTTGTTAAGCAACTGCCATATTAAAAGCATTTTTTACCCTATCCAATGTTGTAAAAATCGCTAGGCGCTAGTCGGGCGGTGAGGTAAGGACTAGGGATTAATCGGGATTAATCGATTTGGAAATTTTATATGTAGTTTTTAGAAATTATATATATACTTAAGATTAGTACACTTCAAACATTAATAATTAAACATAAAATTAACCATCAAGTACTTCAAAGATCACATAGTTCAAAATATAAAAATTAAAACATAGTAGTTTAAACACTTCAAAGATCAAATAGTTTCAAAGATCAAACACTTAGTTAATCTATAATCTATGCAAGTAAATAACATGTACAAAACATATTCATAAACACAAAATCTGAAAATAAACACAATTCAAAACATATTCATGCAAACAAAAATCAAAATTCGAAAATAAAGTAATAAACACAATTCATAGGGACATTCAAAATATACATAGTAGTATAGTACCATACAACTAGCAGATCGTTACTTGGTCAAAATTAGTAGCCCCTCAAAACTCAAAAGTCAAAATTAAAAAAATGGGGATATGGTTACCGGTTGCGTGGTTGCCAATGAACAGGGTGGTCGCCGCCTCGCCGGTGGGTGGCGGTTCGTGGTCGCCGATGAACAGCCAGTTGTTTCAAGGTGGAGCTATTCGCGGTTGGAGCTGTTTCAAGGTGGAACAGGGTGGTCGCTGCCTCGTCGTTGACTGGCTTTGACCGGTATGGCCGATTACACCGATTTGCACCGATTTTCACTGATTAATCCCGCCTAGGTCCGATTACCGATTAATTGATCCAACTAGCATTAATCTATAAGGGCCTCGGCCGCCTAGCGATTAATCACCGATTAATCGGCCGCCTAGGTCGATTTTTGCGACACTGACCCTATCAGAAAGCTCCAGTTTTATTTTTCCTTCCAAGCTATGATAGCTGAAGGTTTTTACTTTTTACGTTCACATATCACACTATAGATTTTTGTTACTTAAGAATTACATTTTCTGCTTTGTATATACCCAAACATCCCTCTACTCTTATCAACATGAAAAGTTAACTTGATTCATATCACAATAGTCATAAGACAACCTGAATATAATCACACTAATTGTGCCGTAGTGGTTGTTGGGTGTAGGCTTCGGGTGGATTAATTTGGAGCAGTTGGGCTTGGCCGGCCCAAGTTCTAATTAGGCCCACTTTAGTTAGATTATTAACTAAAGGGATTAACCCTAATTGTAGTCTATATATACTTCTCATTGTATTTGTAATCATTATCACTCATTAAAAGAAAAACCCTAGCTGCCCCAAGAGGACGTATAAATATCTAAGATATTTAGTACTAAGATATTTACTTATAAATATCTAATATCTAGTAGATTAGTCTAAATATCTAATATCTAGTAGATTAGTCTAAAGATAATCCTAGAACATTCCTTGTAAATATCTTAGATATTTACTTATAAATATCTAAGATATTTAGTACTAAGATATTTCTAGATTAAGAATAATCTAGATACTTTAGACAAGTATAAATAGGTGGAGATGGTTTCATTTCAAACCACCTCACAAAGTGTTGTAACAAGCTTCCTTGTAATCAAGTTCTCAAGTAACACAAGTGTTCTTTCTTTCAAGCTTCCTTGTGATCTTTTTTACAATCTCTACAAGTCGTTGAATCGCTGCTAACTTGGTGATCTAGTCGAGATCAAGGCTGACTTA
>BJCO01470229.1:0-11325 GCA_018326465.1 Flaveria floridana | reverse complement strand
TTGTTGGAGCATATATTGTCATATATAGTGTGTTCGTCGCTTGACGAATAGTCTAGGCTTAATGTTATACACCTTGTAAACACATGAAACTGGGTCATTCGCAGGGGCATATGCGAATGAGACTCAGTCGTACGACTGAGCCATGCTAATGGACCAGTCGTGCGACTGAGAGATACGATTGGGGGCATTCGTAAGACTGAACCATATGAATGGTCCAGTCGTATGATTGAACCATACGCATGGTCCAGTCGTACGGTTGAACCATACGCATGGTCCAATCGCATGAATGGGCCCAGTCGCATCTAATATGGGCCGAAGCCTATATATACCAGTTTCATTGTGTAGAAAACCTAAGGGTTTTTTTTAGTGTGCCTGGTGCCTAGGTGCTGCCGGATGAGAGGGGAGATCATGCTCGATCTTCCCTTGCCAAAAGTCTTGATTCTTATGTTGTAAAGAGCTTGTAATCGTTAGGTTTTATCAATGAAATCATTCGATTATTGTTCGTACCATTGTATGTCTTTTGGTTTATTATCTTCCGTCAAGAAAACGCTCGGATGTCTATCGATCCAGTGACTTAACAGAGCCTCATCGTTCGGCTCCTCCTCTTCATCTACCATGAAGTCCTGGTGGATGGCAGTCTGCTCAGATCCACCGTGAGCTGAGGAACCACTCTTCTAAGGTGGTGGAGCGATAGTAGACGTGTCGGTGGCTCGTGTTTGACTTGATCCAGCATCTCCACCACCCTGACCATTATCTTGGTCATCATCATCGTCGTCTTTGTCATCCTAAACAACAATGGGCTCAACATCAGAATCACTGTCATTGTGACACCACTTTTTTTGAGCTGGCGCCACGTAGTCCATGTTGGCCAGGTGGCCAAATAATCTCCTAACCGGGGGCTTCACCTGCTTCCCTCGGTACACCTTCATCCGTCCCAATGTGGTGTCGTCCATAACCTCCAGGGACACCGCATCATCCTTCTCCTTGGGCAGATGAGGAAGCTTCTCATTAATGATCATCTGAATAAACCTCGGGTACATATAGAAGCTTTCCTTCCCTTTCGCCTCTATGTTCTCTGTGAGGTAAGTGAAAAACATTCACGAGAAACTGAATGGGTGGTTCAGTACCAGTGCAGCGAATGTATTCTGGATTTGGTCGCTCATCTCATCGAATCCTCCACGCCGGGAGGCAATGCACTTAAGGATCACATATGCCAGGTACTTGAACTGTGGGCACATGTTTCTCTTGTTTAGCACGCCGGCATTGATGTCGCCAGCGTACTTGATCCTTAAGAAACATCCCCGAACAGTCAGGGGATGTAGCTTGGTTGGGTAGTCTCCGTCCTCACCCAAATCCAAGATCCTGCGTAAGTCATCTTCTCCGATATCGATGTCTTGTCCGAAGATAAAACTTCAGATACGATATGGCTCAGCAGAACAATCGACCACGACATTCTCCCAGAAAGCCTGTTGTATAGATTGATAAGGTGTGCGTGGAGTAGAATCCTCGATCGTCTAAGAAAAGCAATTATCCCAGCAAACTCTGAAGCGTTCCGGGATGTAGTGTCGAGGTAAGCACATATATTGTGCTTAGTGCTCATGGTCCATCTGTCAGCCATGTTGCTGCAACACAAGTAATAAATACGTTAGATCCGTTCATAAAGATGGACATTTGAATTAGAACAGATTGTATCTAACTGATTTAATCGTATGATTGAACCACACGACTGAGCTCAGTCTTATGATTGAGCCACCGACTGGACTTAGTCATATGTTATGACATGCGGTTGAGTCAGTCGTACGACTGAGTCACCGATTCATTCAATCATGCGATTGAATCGTGCGTCTGGCTCTATCGTGCGGCTGAAGTTCATCCGTATGTCCATTCGCATACCCTACTATGCGAGTCCACAATTTTTAATCTTTGTCAAATCAGTCATTTATACATCAAGATTAGATTCATTTTGATGCGCCAAGACTCGATTTTACACTTATTATCTTTTAAATGCACGTTTAGGTTCATTTTAATGTTCTATTTTAGGGTTTATTGTATCGTTCTTGTTTTAACCCATTCGGACAGTTTGGTTCGATTAATTATCCTTATTAGTCATGATTTCAGTCTCATAGTACCTGTAGATGGACAATAATCGGTCAGTAGTGCTATAACAATGGCAATCAAGGAGAAAAGTTTAAAAAAGGTGGGTTGGGCAGTCAGCGGTTTTTGAGAGTTTTTGAAATCAAGTGGAAGGTCACGACCAACTGAGCCCCTTTTATACTGGTTTGTTTTTCAGTCGTGCGACTGGACCCATACGCATGATTCATTCATGCGACTGAGGTTCAGTCGTACGACTGACTTAGACCTCTTCAGCCAGTCATATGATTGATTCATACTTGTGATCCAATCATATACTTTGACCCATACTCATGGTCCAATCGTGTGATTTGCTCATACTCCTGGTCCATTCGTGCGATTGGTCCATACTTATGGTCCAATCGTGTGATTGGTCCATACTTATGATCCAATCATGCGATTGGCTCATTCTTATGAGTTTGACTTCACTTTTCCCAATCTTTCAAAAACTAGAATTTGATATATGACATTATGACCATTGATCATCTCAGACATGATCCTTTTAACTGAAAACTTTTGATCACCTCAGACGTGATCCTTTTTATCAAAACTGTTTGATCACCTCAGACGTGATCCTTTTACTTGAAAACCATTTGATCACCTCATACGTGATCCTTTTAACTTTAAAATCTTATGATCACCTCAGACGTGATCCTTTTATTTAAAACCTTGTGATCACCTCAGACGTGATCCTTTTAACATTCCAGAAACAAGCTTTTATCAGATTAACGTTAGGTTCAATTTGTGACATTCACAGATTTCCTCTTATTAAATAGTCCGACATCGACCGGATACAAATATAACTAAACTAAGAAAAAATTTAAACAAACTAAATTAAGATAATCTTTTTGTATTTTTCATTTGAGGCGGGTTGAAAACATTCTAACTTGCCTTAAACGATTTCTCCCCCTTAGTAGAACAGCATCAAGCATTTATATCTTATCTAGAAAGATTTTTATGGAATCATACAGCCATAAACATAATCATTTGGGACCTTTTATAATTATGTAAATACAAAGAATGTTATATTTACAAATTATAGTGTCTTATTCATCTAAAAGTCGTGAGCACTAACAGGAAATCATGTTAGAGCTATTGTGTAGCACACATTGATTTTGACCATTGGGGAATGCTGCCATGATGATTGTCAGTATATTTGTCCACCTAAATCCATACATAGATTTTTGACATACATTGGTGATTATTTAGGTTTATTATTTCAATAAGCATTTGTGAATCCCACACTCATATGGTAATCAACTTTCATCAGGATATTTTGAGCGGTATATGGGTTTTTGACAAGAAGAAATTATTTTAAGAGCTCTCAAAGAGATGACAAGCCTCAGGTCAGTGCCATTGCACAGCAGATAGGCGCAAACAACGATAAATTCTAGAATATTTCAATTGTGCTTATCCTCAGGTCAGTGCCATCGCACAGCAGAGAGGCACACACCTTATCTTCTTGTTAGAGCAATTTTATTTTACATATAACGCACCAACAACATCAGTCATAAGCTTGATTGCGTTTCACATTTTTCATGCATTTTTCTCATTTTTATGGTCGTCCGCACACATTTGTGGCATCTATTTTGCTCTTCACCCCTTATTGGAAAAAAGTTGATCGTGTTAACCAGGGATGAGATGGAAACCCACCGCCTATTGAATGATTTAGTTTCATATTTGTTCACCAATGAAGTCTACTGATCTATTGTGTTGAATCTACCGACACATCATATGATGGACTAGCAACCCCTAGATCTACTTTCTCTATGTAATCACAGTAGCAGACTAGCTTACTATCATTTTTCAACTCATTAGGCTTTGACTTCTTAGACTTATAATTTTCTGTAACTTGGACCATTTTAGAACATTTTAAATCTTTTGGTGTCCCAAACACTTCGACGCATGTGTACGATCATTTTCCATTAAGTCGAATCGGTTTCACAAATGTGATGTCTTTGCTTTTCAGCTTATCTGCCCGCACTCGTTCTTTTTACCCAAGTGTTGAAGTACCCTTCAGATAACAAAAGATCATTTTTACCGCAATCAGATGATTTACTTTGGTTTTGCCTGATATCTGGAACAAAGACACGTGGCGTACATAATATCAGGACGAGAAGCTGTGAGGTACATGAGAGATCCGATCATTCCTCGATACATAGTGGCATCAACCAGATCACCATTTTCGTCGGGTGCCACATCATGGTTCGTGGCAGGGGGAGTACCTGCAACTGTTGCATTTTCCATGTCGAACCGACTAAGGATATCTCCAACATATTTGGTCTGATGCAGGAAGAGTCCATTTGGTGTCTGATCTACCTGTAAACCAAGAAAGAACTTCATCTCTCCCATGACACTCATTTCAAACTCAGCTTTCACCACCGATTCGAATTCTTTACATAATGCTTCGTTCTTGGAACCAAAGATTATGTCATCTACGTATATCTGCACCAGTAGTAAATCACCATCTTTTTCTTTGATGAACAACGTGCAGTCAATTACACCTTTGTGAAATCCATGTTTCAGCAGATGAGTGGAGAGTTTCTCCTACCAGAATCGAGGGGCTTGATAGAGCTCGTACAAAGCCTTGTCTAGTTTGTACACTCTATCCCGATGATAAGGATCCTCGAATCCTTTGGGTTGACTGACGTACACTGTTTCACAGATCTTACCATGAAGGAATGCACTTTTCACATCTAATTGATAAACTTTGATTTGCATAAAGGATGCATAGGCTAGGAAGATTCTAATTGCTTCCATCCTAGCCACTGGTGCAAACACTTCATTGTAGTCAACTCCTTCAACTTGCCTGAACCCTTGAACTACTAGCCTATCCTTGTTTCTGATTATGACCATTTGGTCATCCTTCTTACATCGAAGAACCCACTTAGTGCCAATTACCTTTGCACCTTTTGGTATATCGACAAGAGTCCAGACGCCTAACTTCTTGAACTGCAGGAGTTCTTCTTGCATGGAAGCTACGCATGCCTCATCCTTTAAGGCCTCACTTACATACTTGGTCTCAACTTGAGAAACAAAACATCCATATGCCCTATTATGTATGTATCCCTTTTCCATCACAACAGCATAATCAGCTGAGTAAAGCTGATTTCTTGTCTGAACACCCGAGAGAATATCCCCGATGATATTGTCCAGGGGATGATTCACGTTGATCCTAGTTCTGGGAGTTGTGGGAACTGCTAGTTCATTATCCAGGTTTGGAATCACAGGTTCAATTTCTGTAGCTGTTGAAGGACTAGGTTCGGAGGTTCCAGTTACTTTAGGATCAGCTGCAGGTGTACTTTTAGCAGTGGGAACCTGTTCCTCCTGGTTCACATTTTCAGGTTCAGCATCTTCATCTTCAGAGGAATCACTTAGCTCTAGTTCTCCCCCCGAAGAGCTAGTAGAACCTTCTAATTGAGCCGATGATGTCGAGTCTCGAGTAGGAGTGTTAAGAACATCATACATCATGTGAGTAGCCAACATAACATCAGAATGGGAAGCAGGTAGATTGAAGGATTTTAAAAATCCATCATAGTTGAAGAAAAAGGAAAGTCCTTTTCCCGCAGGGGGTGGTGTATCTTTGTACATTAACATTGCACCACACTTCTACCTGACCAGTTGAGTTATTGTAAACCCTTTTGTCTGGTATACTGTATGCAAGGAAGATACCTTCTTCTGCCTTCTTGCAGAACTTCCCAGTCTGATTTTTCTTTAACAGCATGCAGGGTGCGCCAAATGGTTGCAGATACTCTAAGTTGGGTTTACGTTGTTGGAGCAACTCATAACAAGTTTTTCCATGACGTTTGACTACCAATACCCGGTTTAGAGTGTAACATGCATTAGCCACTGCCTCGTTCCAGAATTGAACAGGTAGTTTTGAGTCAGCTAGCATTGTCCTTATTGTTTCTATCAAGCTCCTATTCTTCCGTTCAACAACGTCATTCATCTGAGGAGTGTAGGCAGAAGTGAATTGATGAACAATCCCTTTCTCACGACAGAATGCCTACATCCAATGATTCTTGAATTCTGTCCCGTTGTCTGAACGTATTTTCCTAACTTTCAGCTTGTAGAGTGACTCCAATGTGGTAACTAGATGTTTGAATGATTCAAATGTCTCTGACCTCGCTTTCAGAAACATCACCCAAGAGAATCTTAAGTAATCATCTGTCACCACAAAGCAGTACCAATCACCAGCTATGCTCTTTGTACTGACAGGGCCAAACAGATCCATATGTAGAAGCTCAAGAGGAATCTTGATAGAATGAACTTTCTTTGACTTGTGAGACTTCTTTGTCTATTTCCCTTTCTTGCATGCTATGCAGAAGTCTAGAAGCTGGAAGTTCGTGATAGTAACTCCGTCCACCAGATCATTCTGAACTAGATGGTTCATCTTCCTGGGATTGATGTGTCCCATTCTCCTGTGCCAGGAAACTGAATCCCTTTAAGTTGCTTTTGACAAGAAACACTGAGTAGTAGACTTAGTTGTGGAGGCTTTTGATAGGCCCAAGACATATAGATCGTTATATCTTGAAGCCAACATTAGAACTTGCTCCTCCGGGATAACATACTCCTTCTTAAGTATGTAACACTTCTTGTTGTCAAACACAACCTTAAAGCCTTTATCACAAATTTAGGAAACTGAAAGCAAGTTGTTTTGCAATTGTTGAACGTATTTGACCTTGTCAAACTTTACCTTCTCGTTTCCCACTTCTCCTTGTGTAGTGATATACCCTCCTTTGTTGCCTGCGAACGATACATGTCCCCCTTTAATTTTCTTGACGTTGAAAAGGAGAGACGAATTTCCTGTCATGTGCCTGGAAGTCCCACTATCAATAATCCAGGTATTAGTGATAGCGCTGTAACGGGCAACCTGTATAAAAAATGGAAATTATTAGTTCAGGTTGGGGACCCAAGCCTTTATTGGCTTGGGTTTCCCAGAGATATCACACATCATGAACTCAACCCACTGACCTTCAGAGGACGAGGATACATCTTTCTTCTTCTTGTCCTCACTATCAGACACGTTACTTGACTTTTCTTTTCATAAACCAGTTTTGTGTAAAGCCTGTTTGTGGTAAATAGACGACTGGCTTATGGTATGAACTTTTGGTTCACTAATAGTCCTAGGTTTAGCCTTAGGCAACACAGCTTCGCTTTGAGCTTGTCTGTGTTGACTTTGCTGTCTTGGAGGAGTATTAGATCTATTTTTGAAAAATCTTGGTTTTTCATCAAAAAGCTTAAATTTTCTTCTGGGTGTCTGATAAATAGGATAATTTGGAGAAATATGTCCTCGCTTTCCACAGTTAAAACAGGATCTCCCTTCAACAGGCGGAGGAGATCTTCTGCGAGGGGTTGAGTCTGGTCAGGAGTTGGTCTGTTTCTTATCCTGCTTAGATGTTTCACCTTCTTTAACAAATTTAATTGTTTTGACATTTTGAGCACATTTTTGATGATTTATACGTTTAGGGTTTGTTGGTTTAGCAGTTTTAGGTTCTGATGTAGATGTTTGAAAACCTGACCTAACACTATCCTTTTCAACTTTAATGCACACATCCTCTTTAAGCATCTTATCTTTCAATCCCGAAGTAGTATCCTTCTGTTCAGTGACAGATTGCACAGTTTTACTTGTGTACTCTGGATCAATGACCAGAGGAGTAGTCATCACATGATCCTTAACCGGGTTATAATTTATTAGTTTACATTTAGTATTTAAAAGGATTGCATGTGGTGGTGGTACTACTTTATAATCCAGACCTTCCCCACTATTTCGTTCTTTCACTAAGTTCTGAACTATGTGAGAGGAACTTGCTACACTATGCAGTTTTTGTTTTAAAGATTCAACTTGAACTTGCAAAACTGCTTTTTTCCTTTTTAGTTTCCTCTAACGTAGTTAGATAGAACTTAATGTCATTAGATTGATTTAGAGCAACAACCTCGGTTCCCCTTAGTTGTTTCCTTAGCAGATCTATCTTTTCTTTAAAACTGTACTCATTTTGTTTTAAACCGCGGTTAGCTTCAGTGCATAGTTTTAAGTCATTTACCAGATTATCATTGTGTTCTAATAACCTAGCAAAATTTAAGTCAACGCTTTCTCTAAATTTGTCACATTCAGCACAAGCATGTTTATCAAATAATTCATCCTTAGAGTATACCTGTGCGGAACTAGATGAATTAGCCATAAAAGCAGAATCAGACTCTTCAATAACTGGAGAATCTGAGTTTGCAGCATTCAACTCTTCTTCCACAATATGATCAACAACATCCATAGCTTCTTCAATATCTAAACTTGCGTGCTCAGCTATGATGTCTCCCTCGCTTGTAGATCCCTCATCCAAGTCATATACCTGTGCTACATTTGACTCTCCCTCGGATACGAATCAGAAGGACCAGTCTTGTCCTTCATCGCCTTGAGCTACCATAGTTTTTGACTCTTTGCTTGATGAGGTACCAATCTTCTCTTTATCTTAACGGTTAAACGAAGGAAAAGAGTTTCTATTACCTGTCTTCTTTGGCTTTACACATTCACGTTTAAAGTGCCCCTTTTCACCACAGTTGAAGCACGTGACCTTGGTTTTATCAACCCAAAAGTAGTGTCTTTAGTAGCAACCAAGTTCTGCCCCGTCTTCTTTACAAACTTCCTAGCCCGTCTAACAGCACTGGCTAAGGCCCATATGATATCCATGCGTTCCAACTCACTTTCATCCACCTGCTCGTAGTCCTCATCAGCTAGATGACAATTTCCAATCTTCCCTGCGACTAACCCATCACATGACTACACAACTGCTGCTAAAAGATCCATGTGGTCTTTAGCAACTTCCACAGTAACATTACCGAGGTTCTAGGTCTTCAGCTTGGTAGTATTGGAATCAGGAACTATGTATTGGGTTCTAGAGAACCCGATGCTTCACTTCCCGAGGAACGGCTTTGAGAAGAAGTAGATGAATTAGATACAAACATTGTTTGTAGCAGTGCGCCTGATGATGCTAGAGTAGGAACCGAGTTGTACAGTGAAGGATTCTGAGCGTAGGATCCTTTCTTAGACTTGTATTTCAGTCTTAGTTCCTCTTCTCTTAACTTCAAGATAACGTCATTTATGTATAATATGGCAAGAGTGTCAATTTGTCTCAGATTAGACATAAATGGATCCTATTTGTCTGGCAGACCATCAGCAAAGCTAGAAACTTTGTCTTCCATAGAGGTGGTCACACCATGAGTATGCAGTTCACTCATCAGATGATAGAACCGATCAATGATATCATCTAAGCTCTCATTTCTAATTGGTGAGAAATTATCAAACTCCTTCTTGAGAGCCTTAGCTTTTAGCGCCTTCAGGGTTGCATTGCCATATTATCTCTTTTCTAACACCTCCCACAGTTTTTTCGACTGCTTGTTTTTAGAGAATTGATAGAATATGTCTTTAGGTATCGATTGGGTCAATAGAGCATACGCTTTCTTTTCAGCATTATGTAGAACTTTCTGAGCTTCATTCATACCCCCTAAAGTCAACTTCACCCATTAGCACTGACTGGTATAGTATAACCAGTCTCTATAGACGTCCAAAGATTGGGGTTAACTCCATTCAAGTAGATCTCAAACCGCTATTTCCACTGAGGATACTCAACCAACGTTAACAACTTCGGCGGTTTATTGTGATTTCCAATCTCATTCTCCAGAAGAAGATTCTGGATACGAGAGTCATTACCGGCAGGAAACGCAGCAAACTGGTCTTTTATTGCTTAAACTTGACAAACTTGAGACATAACATGTTCACTTGTGCGATTGAACAAGGCGACTGGATCAATCGTGCGATTGAAGGATGCGGATGAGTTCAATCATGCTATTGGATTCAGTCGTGTGAATGAAGAGTACGATTGAGGTCAACCGACTGGAATAGCTTAACCGTGCGAATAAATTGTGCGAATGAGTTCAGTCGTGCGATTGAACTATGCGAATGGGATTCAGTCGTGCGATTGAGCTAATCGTGCGACTGAGGCTGCTATTGCGGGGGAAAGCCGAATTTTTGAACACTTTGACATAAAAATACGAATTTTCATGAACCCTAATCTGTCATATGGCAAAAAGTCGAAACTTTAACACAAAGACTCATCAAAAGCACGTTTTTGAAGCAAAAAGTGGATCTTTTGATTGAAAACGTTTACTTTAACACCAAAAACTAATTGAATCCACGCAAAATCACGAGCCAATGCTCTGATACCACTTGTGAGGACCGTTTTCATACGGAGTACTAATGGATTCTGTGTGTGACCAAATCAAATAGCACGAAATTCTATTTGATTGGCGGTCCAATCAGTGAGAACGAACAACCTGATCGATCTAACGATGAAACAAACGTTAAGAACGAGTTGGAATCGATCAGGAACGAACTATAAACTTGGATGGGCGACTTAGGATGCTCTGAACGGCTAGGGTATGAAAGTATTTGAAGTGTTTTTATTTTTCCACGAATTATGTGGTATTTATAGGTTTTCAGTGTTTATTCGTACGATTGAACCATTAGCATGGTTCAGTCGTGCAAGTGACTCATGCGCCTGACTCATACGCACGACTGAAGGTTCAGTCGTTGATCGGGTGGTGAAAGTTCAACGTTTAATGGCTTTATTTCCGTGTTTTACGTATAAATGTATGAGAAATAGAGTTACTATGCGCCTGACTCATACGCACGACTAAAGGTTCAGTCGTTGATCGGGTGGTGAAAGTTCAATGTTTAATGGCTTTATTTCCGTGTTTTACGTATAAATGTATGAGAAATAGAGTTACTTTGGGATTATTTTGTATTTGTAGGTTAAACGTGAAGAATACGAAGAAATTGGAAGAAACGGGATGGTAATTGGAGTACGAGAAGTCAAGCTAGGATAAATCAAAGTTGTACGGCAACAGTATTTTAAAATGGGCATAACTTGAGCTAGGAAATGAGTTACGGGACCCATGACCTGTCCACGGAAAGGTCTTGGAAAGTACACATGAAAATCAAGTTTGTGCAGGGGGTGGCGCCACCAACGCCATGACCACCGCCACCGACGCCGATACCGTCAGAAACACCATCAGAGCCACCGTTGGTCAGTAACTTTCAGCTCAGATGGCGCTAGGGGCGCCACCGACGCCACTGGTGGCGCCACCGACGCCGATCGCCGCGTTTTGGTGGATTTTAACCTAATTTGAAGGGATTTAAAA
>BJCO01470218.1:0-10786 GCA_018326465.1 Flaveria floridana | reverse complement strand
GTTTTCATAATCTTAGTTTAGAAAACTCTATGTACCTTATATTTGCATGCTTTCAAATACAAGGTACCCTATGGTTCACTTTTAATAAAACCTCTTTTATTAAACCATTAATCCTTTTAACAACCTTTTATTAACCACTTAATGATAAAGAACCATCCAATTTTCAGCTTGTTAAGTTGTTAATGAGTTTGTAATGCATATCCAAATATCAACCAAACAATCAAACAACAATCAAACAACAATCATCCAAACAAGCATAAAATTACAAACATGAGTGCATAACCATAGCCACTAAGTTGACCACACTTGTTTGCCATCATAAGTGTTGTCATTAGGTCTTTCTTAAGGGTAAATAATGACACATCATATGTGTCGATGGACTCCCACTTGAATCCACATCCAAAGCTTCAAGTGTCCATGCCTTTTATGTCCATCTTTGGGTCTTCATCTTGTGCATCTTCCTTTTACAAAATTATATCCTAATACAATTTTCTAATAAAAGAAAAGCACCTAATCTATTTATTACATAACCAAATGAATAAATAATTACAACCCAAATAACAAACATAAATATTACAACCCTTTTATAAATCAAAACCAACATGACAAATCTCAATCAACCAAAACCAAAACACAAGAGGCCAAGGGTATGTTATGCACTAAAATTGTGAAACATATTCAACATCTAAGAATTAAAATGAATCCCTCATTTCAGACCTAAAGTTTTGGCCAACATGAACCAAAACTTTAGGGTTTTGTCCAAACAATACAATCAACCATTTGACTATTATCTTTCAAGGTTTATTCTATAAGCATGTAAGAATAAACTTTGAAACATAAGGGATTCCATCATCCACAACAAATCAGCCCCTAATGGGTTGAAAAAAGTCCATGAAAACTAATTTTTCAAGAACTTTTGAAGCACATATTCCATATATCCGGCTCTAGATGCCATTGTTGGGTTTTATCACATGTAAAACAAGCTAGTTTAACCATTTAGACTAAAAAAATCGCAGCAGAATATAGGTTTAATATATGGTTAAGAATCTGAAAATTATGAACCATTTTAAGTGAAACAAAACCCAAGAACAAGGATCTTATATATATATATGAAATAGTATGCTATCAAACCATAAAACAACCCTAGGGGGTTTCATTACAACCTTTCTTGTATAAATGTTATAGATGTATGAGATGAAGATGGAGATGAAGATGGAGATGAAGATGATGTTGAAGAAGTTCTTGAATGTTCAGCCCCCAAGAGAGAAAGCCTAAAGTTGTAATACCCACAAGCCCTCCAAACACCTACTTGTTAGGTAGTATAACACCAAGACCCACTCCTTCTTCTAGGATCCGAATTTCAGCCAAAGAATCCCACAAAATCAGCCTTTTTTTCGAATTTTTGCCAAGAGAGAAAGGAGAAGGGGCCTTTGCATGTATGAGAGAGAAAGTGTGTTCTTCAATGGAGAGTGCAAGTGTTTTAAGTCTTGTGTATTTACCAAGACAAAAAGATTCACACACAAGCATGGGGCGGCCGAAGGTCCCCCCTTAAAATTGGTTTCCCCCCAATTTTATTTTATTTGTTTTGCACTTTCTTAGTCATAAGTTTTTATAAAATTAAAACCCCTTTTAATTTTATAATACTAACACACTATCATTTGTTATTATTCAACTAACTTAAATAATATGACAAATGATTTCTCATTAACAAATTATCCATATAATTTGTTTTATTTCAAATGCAATATTTTAGAAAACTCATTTCCTAAATTGGTGTCAATATTTAATTGTTTGATCTCATCAACAATTAAATATCAATTGGTGTTTGTTTAACTTGTTATTGGGTATGACCCGACTTGGATCATAACGTACTAACCACATCAATCTTGTATGTGTCTTGGGCATATAAGATCCAACACGGTGAAGTTGATCCTTCTCATCACTCTTTTGATCAATAGAGCTCTTTGCAGCGTCTGATTTTCAGCCCACATCAGGAACAAAGTACTGAGGTGACTCCCATAGATGTGGAGGGGACTCATGTGGATAGAGTTGCCACTACTAAGGTTGCTTCATTAGTCCCTTGGGACAGTGGTAACATCAATCAGACTCTATCCACAGAAACTTTGCGCATTCCTGTCTCTGAAGAAGACATGGATCATCAAAGGAACCCTGGGTTCCAAGGAACCACATCAGGTGGTGAGGACGAGCATACTAGGTATGTTATCTCATCTCCTAATGATTCCTCTAATGAGGATGAGGGTAGTATGCAACTAAACGTCAAGTATCTACTCTCTAAAATTGCAAACCTGGAATCTCAGGTTAGGATTTTAGAAAGTAGATCTGCCACTCAGCAACTTGAGATTAGCACTCTCAAGGCCTAACAAGCTGAGAAACTGATAGATCGATCTGTTAGGCATATACAAATTCAGGTCTCTGTAAGTTCTTCCTCTAGCTTATCTGACTCTCAGGATGATGCTACCAAAAAGGGGGAGAGTTTGCATGATCAAACATCTGCTGAGGGAGTATCTGCTCATTCGTTGGAGTAGGTACCACCTCAGGGGGAGATGGTTACTCACTCTTTGGAGCAGGCATCAACCCTTATTGAGCCTACCATTACCGCAACCCCTCCTCTTGGAGTTACCTCCTCTATCCCAGCCTCTCTTGCACATACTCTCCCAGAGCCAACTTCTTCTGTTCAGATGGAACACAGGACTTCCATCAATCTCCTAGACCAATTTCTGATGAAGTCCCCAGCTGAACATTCCCTCCCTGATCATACTCTTACTTACTTTGGAGCTGAAGAGCTCCAAAGGATAACTGGACCTTCTACCTCTAAGAAGGGTGTTGGTCAACCTAAGGGGAGTGTAGAACCTGAGATTAACTTTGAAGTGGAAACACAAACCGATGGCCCAACACCTAACTTAGCAGGGCTAGAAAGTCAAGTTACTTCAAAGGCTAAGGAAATCTTTTCTGAAGCTAAGGAAATTCCTTCCGAGGCTAAGGAAATCCCTTCCGAAGCCAAGGAAATCCCTTCCAAAGAAGGTTTACTATCTACTTCCAAAGCAATCAAATCTACTTCTGAAGCCATGGAAGTTTCTTCCAAGGCTGAAGCTGAAGTCACGGAATTAATAGTAAATCTCTCTGCAACCATCTCTCCTCTGCCCAGCCAGCCTAAACCATCCAAACCTGAGTCTCCTAAGCTATCAGTCACCTCAGACCCTAAAGGAAAGAGGAAGCTGACAGCTGAAGAGCTAGAGAAGGAATACAGGCTGGAAAAGTTAAAGAAGAAAGGAATAGTAGACTCTGGGAAGCTGCTGGCTGATAGTAGAAAGGCAACAACTGAAGTAGCAGCTGATAATGAGCATTTTTCCAATAGAAGAAGGGCAGAGCCGATTAACAGGATCCTCAATCTTGGGATCCAAAGTGAAGACATTCTTCTACTTCCTTATGAGGATCTTGTCAATTGGAGAAAGAAACCTTGCTGCAAAAAGGAGAAAACAGAAGCAGCAAGGTTGACAAAGAAGGAGGAAAGAAGGAAGAAGAAAGAAGAAGCTAAGATCAAGGCTCAAGCCAAGATGAGAGCAAAGAAAATAGCATTTCTCTGCTCTACGGGATATAAGGAATAAGAACTGGCTCCTCATGAGTTTGATACTATTCTGTTCCACTTCAAACAAGAACTAGAGAAAATCATGAAGGAAAGGAAGAGGGCTGCCAGGGAGAAACTGAGAGAGAAGGAAGAGAAGAAGGAGACGACTGAGGATCTAGCAGCCAAACAAGCTGATGATAGGGACTGGATGAAGTCCTATCTGAAAGCTTATGGCTTCTCAGCCAGGCAAGTAGGATCAATGGCTACAAAGACTCTCCAACGACTTGTCAGTGACATAAAAACTTACATTCGAATGGGGAGCCAGCACGAAGTTCAATGGAAAACTGCAATTAAGAGCATGGTCTCTAAACCCACACCCAAGCCAAAACCTACCCTTACCAAACAACCACCACTCCCATAACCACTGAATCACCCACATCCTTTCCCTTTCCATTCCCTATAAAACCTAAACCTATAGATGAACCCTTCACCGCTGAACAAGCCCCTTTAACCACCTCACAACTCATACCATAAATATCTAAACCACCACCACCAACTCTGATACCTAAAACCATACCCAAAACCAAACCAACAACCCAACCATCCTTAATATTACAAAGACCCCTGACCGTACAGGAATTTGAGGAAATCCAGGAAGGACTCAATCAATGAACTAGGCTGAGTTCCTTCTCTTTGGATGAAGACTTGATTGAAATAAAGTATTGTGATAATTCAGTCAACCTTCACTCAAGGGAAGCTCTCCTGGATCTCCCTATAACAACCCTAGACCAGTGTCTCACTCTTCTTTGCCTCAACATATATGACCTAAATGACAAGGAAAAGAAGCTGAGAAGAAGACTGGTGACTCTGCTGGACAAAAGGAAGATAGAAAACTTTGCAACTACTCCTCAAGTGTCAAGGAGCCCAATAGTCCAGTGGAGGTTTGATGATCCTTCAGATGCCTTTCAGTTGGTAAAAGAGAGCGGGGAAACTAACCAGCAAGATACATCATCTCTGCTACACTCTAGCAGATTTGACATAAATGATCTAGCTGAATTACCACTCACCAACCCCTCCAACTCTCATGTTACTTCTCTCATCCGAAAGCACCTACTTAATATGAGGGAAGCAAAGTTGATTAAAAGATATCAAGCTGCTGCTGATGCTGAAACCTCTGCAAAAAGTCAAGCCTTTCTCCAGATGGCTCAAGACCCAGCTTTAGAGCCTATAGCTAGATGGGTATTTGACTCCAACACCTATCAGCTTACTTTATTCTGAGGAAATAGCCAACGGATTCATCTTATGTCATTCATGGTGATAGAATGGATGTCTTAACCAGGATAGACTTGTTCCAAATGCTACTCACATCTACCAAGGAGAACCGAGAGAAAGATGTGAAGATTATGGCTCTGATAAGAAAGGCACTGTAGAAGAAAGATAAGTAGTGTTTTGGTAGCATCAGCCTAGAAGGAGATTGTTGGGTCTGATGAGGATGGTGCAACCAAAACCTAATACTTAGCTTTATTTTGGTACATCGACAATGGATTTATGAAGACAATGCTGCATTTCCGAAGCCATGTCAAAAGTCTTCCGAAGCCCAGCAAGAAGATCTTCCGAAGAGAGTTACTCTTTGGAAGTACCATGAAGACCAAGATAGGAAGCAATTGATTCTAAAGAAGTTGTTTCTTTCAAATCCAATGTGACTTCGGAACACTTCATGTCTTCCGAAGTACACTTACCTTCGGAAGAACCAACTGTGACTAGTGGACAAAAGTAAGGTACCTGTCAGTATAGTCAACTACTTTACTGACAGACTGCATGAGGCTTCTCCATATGGGTATGTTTGACCTTACTTTATCCACTATTCATCCATCTTAGATTAGTACAGTCACCATACTTAGTTGGTGACAAAAGTAAGTCATGGACTTGTCATGACTACCTAATTCTAGGATAATACTTTATCTTAGTTAACATACTTCTAGCAACTGTAGTATTTTGTCTAGTTGTATTTTCTAGCTAGTTTTCCAAGTATAACTGGCTGTAGATAGTAGTATATATAGTTATAGTTGTAAGCTCATGAGAACAAGTGCTAAGACAGAGTCTTGTAATCTTTGAGTTGAGAATTAATATATACAAGTATCTTGAAAAACTTATCTTTGTGTCTTGCTTACTTAATATACTACTATCAACTCCTGGAGCATTCTGTTATCATCATCTGAGTGATATCAAGTGAGTTTAAGAGAGAATCATTGTGTTGAGTGAATTGTAACGATCCTACATTAGTGCTTACAATGCTTGTTTAGAGTATAAATGACTACATTTGGTCTATTTATACTCTTTACATTAATGAACAAAATTACATTTAATCCCTAATGATTACACAAATATTGTTCTAAGTCTAATAAATTCTCTATTGCTGATGCGTGATTGTTGGGTGCTAACGTCATTCGGGACGACCGCTGATGTTGACTGTTGACTTTGATCATGGTTGACCAACTTTGACATAGGTCAATTTTCTTCGCTTTTATCATATTTTCAGCATACTTCACCATGTTGGTTTTGATAATCATCATGAGATTTGGCACTTAGGTTTTAGTAAGTATCATCTTGAAATAGTCCAATAGTACTCCCCCTAAGATGATTCTGCCAAAACCTCATGATTGTCAAAATTTTTGATGTTTGTTGATGTGCAGTCTTGGAGTGCAGTCTTTTCCCCCTTTTTAGTAGCATCTTCTTAGAAGCTTCAGAATAAAGGCATTAAGAAAAAGACTTGTTTCGGCACATACAAAATTTGTTTAGGCACTTAATGGATTTTTCATCAACTTGATCTTCTAGTCTTATTTTGAAGACTTGAAGATACACCCATTTGCATACACTGTGGAATGCACAGGTAGCAATATCAGTTGCTTTATCTCAACTTCCAAAGTGAAGGAGAAGCATCAGACAATCTTCAGACTTGACATATACTCTCCCTCAACAAAAGCTTTGGAGGGTGAGGAACTTTTATGTATGAGACCTAAGAGGGGGATTCTTAGTCCTCAGCAACTGGAAGAAGATCCTTAAAGGAAGCATGAGTGTTCAGTTAACATCCTAAACTAAATGAGAAACTCAGGCATGTTATGCAACTAATCACCTGCAAAAGTCTTAAGTCCTCTCGTTAGAGGTTTTGCATAGAAGTTTCACTCCTAAATCAATAACACATGTAAATCTCCCAAAACTAGGAAAAATACTGAAAATGACAAATCTTTTTGGAATTTTAGATTTTTCAAAATTATGATATTTACAAGCATGAATCCTTTAACTGCACTAAGATCATACTAATCCAAAACCCTCTACATCTAAGAATGTTTAAAGATTGAATAGACATAGACAAAGAACAAAGCTGATTGTAAGTATGTTTGTCCACTTAAACTCATGCAATGATCTATTTTTAACACTTTGTGATATTTATCATGTTTAGGTTTGATTAGATATGCTAATTTAGTACCCACACTCAGAATAATTGAAGAATAACCCTCCTCATAAAATGCAAGGTGACACTTTATCACAACTTGAACCATGCTACTTAGAGTATAAATTCTCATGATATGATCCACTTTGGGATTCTTTTTGGATTTGATCCACATTGGGATTCTTTTAGTTTTGATCCCCATTAGGATTCTTTTCTTTGCCTTTTCAGCATGCATCAACACTTTTAGTGCAAGGTCAACTAGGTTTGTGCTCAGCATAATAGAAGTTGTCCTTATGTTTACTCTAGGTCTGTATTTAGATACAACAAAGGAGAAACAAATGCTTTTATCAATGAGAAACTTATAAACCATTTTCCCATGGTGTGTTTAGGTAACTACACAAACAAACACTTGGAAAAATCATTGCTTACCAATACCCTAAGATGGTTTTGGTCCACAATGCATATTGATTTCGCTCATCACAAAAGTGTTTATTTTGAATCCAAGCTGAGCCTACTAAAATATCAAACAGAGCCTTGTCAGTCTTTATTGATTTTAGAAAATAGATGTAGAAGATAGTAGATGCGTCTACACTATTATTTCTCATGTAAATACAGGAAGATTCAAAACTAATATTTTTTGGACTTTTCTTGATTTTCAAATTTTTAGGATTTTTGGTTTTAAGAAAATACAGAAATGGAATGTGTGTTATCAATTCAATAGAGATCATCAACAGTTAGTCCATGTAGTAATATATTCAGACTAAGTAGATGGAATGAAACATCAGTTGTTTCTTGCATTGCCATCATAGTTTCTGTGAACGATTGATGTACTGTATTGAATCATGGTTAATTTCTGCTACATTTGGATCAGTTGCATCATAAACATCATGAGCAAAAAGAACATTCCTGTCATGGGAAGGGATCAGCCACTGCTAACTTTTCTTGGGTTGGCAGGCCTCCAAAACTATCCCTATCATACTTGGAAATCAGTTAGATATTTCATCCCAGGCCATTATTGTCCAGAGCTGTCCATTAGTATTTTTAAATGTGACTTGCTTGTTTGTGTATGATTTTGCTTTATATGATGATGTATCAGATTCACCTCCTGAAATTGTTTTCTTTCTCTAACATTGTTTTGGTTTTAAACCAACTGACTCAACTTTAGTTTGTTTAACAAAAAGAGTTTGTTTGGATTTTGAAAATCTTTTGGTTGGTTTAGAAAATCTAGCTTACTTTTGAAAGTTTTGTGGAGGTGTAGAAAAATATCTTTGTCCTTGATCATGTTTGTTTCTTCTGGGCATGTGATCATATTAATCATAAGAATTATAATCATGATTATAGTACTTTGATGGATGTGATCTTCTATGATAGCCAGTATACCAATCATTATTCCTATATTTTTCATACTTATGTTATGTGTATGACCAAGGATAATATCTTGGTGCCCAATAATCATGAATATCATAATGTTTAAAATCATACCCATCCTGATGTAATCGATGAGAAGAGTAGCAATGACGTTTGTTGTAGTACTCATGCTCTGATCTCGGTGAGTATGACTCTGATGGATGATAAGATCTTTGTCCTCTTCTGTGTTGTGATGTTGGAGAGTTGTTGTATGAATACTCTAAAGAGGTATGATTCTCCATGTCATAATTTAAGCAGTAAGGAATAGGTCTGGATCTTCTTCCCTGATGCTTGTATGATGAAGTAGGATTTGATTGGAACTTCATATCCTTTTCTCTTATGAGGACATATGTATGTTTTAGTCTTAGTATTTTTACACTCAGACGTGTTGTAGGAATCTGAATTGCATGTCTCATAAATAATTGTTTGTTGTTTTGGAGTTTCTAATGTAGGTTTTATGGTTGATGGTTGGTTTAGATCTGGTGCAGAAGACTTAATCTGACTTTTCTTCTTTCTTTTAGATCTGGTTTTCTTCCTCTTGACCTATTCTTTGATTTATTGTACCTTAAGCTTTTATTTGTTCTTTAACTCCATCTTAATCTTTTCCTTCTGTTTGGTCTTAGGCAATTCTGGTTCAAGAAATCCAGTTGGTTTGAGTTTCTCATATACAACCATAGCCTTTTGTTTGTTGTTAGGCTTTGTTGCTTTTTATTTCTATGGCTATATTTGTTTTGGATTGATTTCTTTAATGACATGGTTAGCACATGTTAATGTTGCTTTGTTTGATTGATGGTTTCTTCATCACCATCATCACTTGTAGGATCTCCATAGTGGCCATCACAGGAATGAAAGGTTTCGTTCTGTGGTGATTTAGGTTTAAGGAAAAGCTTTGATGTTGTTTCAGGAGAAGTGATTTGAGTGATAGTGGATTGTTTGTCTATTGGAGGATGATCATGCATATTTGAATCTTCTTTTACTAGACTAGTCATTGAAATTGGCATTTCTGTGTAGTTATTATTATAAGGAGTAGGAACAACATGGTATATACTTCCATCACTCTTCTTCTGATATCTTTGTGTGTTAAGCAGTTCTTCCAACTTGCTGGCAGTCATGTTTAAATTCTCAAGTTCAACTTCTATTGATGCATGATCTGTTTTTGTCTTTGTTAAAGACTTAGTGAGTCTTGTAACTTGAGCTTGACGACTAAATCTTTCTCCAAGTAGTTTTTCTACATCCTTCAGAAGATAATTAATTTCATCTTTAAAGGATTTATGTTATATATTCAATTCTACACTTGTTGCCTTTTCTATATTGATTTCTTGATTTAGACGCTCAATGTAATGTTGCAAGTTATTGATTGTTTTGGTTGCACTTGCTTTTGATATTTTGGCTTCAATTTTAGCCTTTGTCTTTGTTAACTTCATAGAAAGTACAGTTGCTTTAGCATTTAGCTGGTGGTTTTCTTTAAGTAATTTATAAACTTCTTTCTCTAGTGAACTGATTTGATTTGCAGAAGTTTATAATTCCTCTGCATGTGAAGCTCTTTCCTCCATTATCATGTATGATATATTGTTGCAATATTTCTGATATGCCTATACTTTATCTATACTTTATCAGGTAATAGAGGAATGTTTGTGTTGTTGATGTTTGTGGCTTTTGCAAGCTCAGCAGTTAACTCCTCAAGTTTGATTTGTTGTTGAACCATTTTGTCTTGTAACTGTTGGGGTTTAACATGTTTATCAAAGCTTCATACAACTTGATTATATGAAAAACGCAGCAGAATATAAGATTTAAAACATGTTAAGATTTGATTATAAAACCCATTTTATAACAACCCCAAGCCATGGATCTACATATACAATGCATACAATAAAAAGATGAAAGAACTATAACCTTTGTAGCTTCCTAATCCGAGATTTAAGGGCTGAAATGGATGTGTTCTTGTGGCTAAACTTCAAGTTAGAAGCTCTCAAGGTAGCATACCCCAAGCCAATCAACCAAGCACCTTGAATGCTAGGATCCTCTTCACCAATTTTCAGCTTCAAAACAAGCTTATGAAGGCTGAAAATCTCTTCCTTTCTTGCTCAAAAACCGTGGATGAAGAGAGAAAGAAGAGAGAGCTTTTGTTTGAGTGTGTGTTTTTGGATGTGTGTAATGAATTGAGACATCAAGTCTTGCATGTCTTGGAACTAATAAAGTCCAAGAACCAAGACCAAGGGCGGCCGAAATTCATGGTCCCACTTGGTTTTCCCTCTCAATTCAAAACCTTGTTAAATTATTTAATTCACATCCCTTGTTTTATAAAATTAAAACCATTTTAATTTTATATCACTAACACATAC
>BJCO01470202.1:0-10206 GCA_018326465.1 Flaveria floridana | reverse complement strand
CTCCATCAGGATAACCAAGAAAAATGCATTTGACAGCTCTGGGCTCCAACTTCCCTTGACTCACATGAGCATAAGCTAGAGTACCAAACACCTTGAGATCAACATACTCATGACTAGTTGCCTTCCCTGACCAGACCTCCATGGGAGTTTTATTCATCAATGCTGCACTAGGGGATCTATTTATCAAATAGACAGCTGTGTTAGCAGCCTCTGCCCAAAAAGACTTGGGTATCCCTGATGCATTCAACATACACCTCACCTTGTTCAAAATGGTCCTATTCATTCTTTCAACCAAACTGTTTTGCTGTGGAGTCCCAGGGACTGTAAGATGCCTAGAAATACCTCTTTCTCTGCAATATTCATGAAACTCATGGCTACAAAACTCCAAACCATTGTCTGTCCTCAATTTCTTTACTCTTCTTTCAGTTTGAGTCTCCACCATCACTTGCCACTCCTTAAATCTTTGAAATGCCTCACTTTTCTTTTTCAACATATAGATCCACACCCTTCTAGAGTGATCATCTATAACCGAAAGAAAATAGTAGGCACCACCAAGTGAAGCTTGTTTTGCTGGACCCCATAAGTCAGCATGAATGTAATCAAGTCTGCTTTTACTCACCTGCACACTTCTATTGAATTTAACCCTATGAGATTTGCCCATCACACATGGTTCACAGAAACCAAATTCACAGTCAAGCAATCCTTCTATCAACCCTTGCCTGACCAATTCTGTGAGTCCTTGTTGACTGATATGACCCAGTCTTTGATGCCATACCCTGGCTTGTATACAACCCTTTTCTTTTGTCATAACAGAAGCACATTGTAAGGCCCCGTTCCCGGGCACCTCACAGCTGGTCATTCATCGCCCATAAAACATATTAGCACCATAGAACCCTTTATTACTTTGGCTTTCCCATTCTTTAGGCTCACATTCATTCCATCTCTCTTAAAGGTTCCCATGGAAATCAAACTCCTCTTCAACTCTGGCATATATCTCACATCATGAAGAGTCATCTCAGAGCCATTATGGAGCTTGAACAACACTGAGCCTATCCCATGAATCTCACATGCTCTATCATCTCCCAACTTCACAGTCCCCATTTTCTTCATAGTCAACTCAACAAAGCCTTCTTTGATGGGTGTCATATGAAAAGAACATCCAGAGTCCATTACCCATGTATCAGCAGCACCATGTGAAGTGACCATCAACACATCCGAACTCTCATACCCATCAAGACTCTCATCACTTTGTGTGAAGTTGTTTGCATGTTTAACCCATGAAACTCAGCCTTTTTCATCTTCCATTCAGGGCAGTCCTTCTTCAAATGCTTTTCTGAATGGCATACAAAGCACTTTCTCCTAGATCTTGACTTAGATCTGGATTGGCCCTTACCCTTGTACCTATTCTTCTCTCTATGATCAGATCTGCCTCTAACAAACAAACCTTCTCCACCTACATCATTAGGTTCTACTCTCTTCTTCAATTCTTTGGAGTTTAATGCAGCAAGCACCTCCTCCATAGAGAGAGTCTCTCTCCCATACATGAGAGTATCCATGAAATGTTCATAGGTTTGAGGTAATGAAGTCAAGAACAGAATTGCTTGATCTTCATCAGCAATTGTTACCTCTATGTTCTCCAGATCCAAAATCAACTTGTTGAACTCATCACATTGATCTTCTAATGTCTTGCCTGATCCCATACAAAACGTATACAACCTTTTCTTCAAGTACAATCGATTTGCTAAGGACTTGGTCATGTACAGGCTTTCCAACTTGGTCCATACGCCCGCAGCAGTTGTCTCTTTCGACACCTCACGCAGCACACGATCACCTAAACTCAAGATGATTGCACTGTGGGCTTTTTCCATGACTTCCTTCCTCTTCTCCTGCAACTCCTTCTTCTTCTCTTCAGTAATTCCATCAGGAATTCTGGGTTCGGCACCGAGAGCATCCACCGACCCCTGGTGAACCAACAACGCCCTCATCTTTAACCGCCATAGACCAAAGTCGTTCTTTCCATCAAATTTCTCAAGCTCGAATTTCGTAGAAACCATCTTCAACCTCAATTCACCTCCCGATCTGCCAATTTCAAATCGTGCACCAGAGACTGAGCCGAACGAGGCTCTGATACCACTTGTTATGAATTGAACAAGAATAGAATCTCGATTATGAACAAGAACACTCGATTATCACTTGATTGATGAAAACCAAAGAGAATTACAAAGGAATTGGAATGATTACAGAGAATTACAAAGCATGACTTAACAACCCTAACTAACTGTGATTTTATCCCCAAAATAGCCGTTAACAAGAATTAACAACCTAACAATCAGATTAACACTTTTGCCCCCTACACTTTACCAACTATTACATTTAACATACAAACTAAAGTATGACTTCAATGTTGACTTTATATATTCACATATGACAATAAGATACCTTTTGGCAATAAATGGTCAAGTTGGATTATATCAGATGACAGAATGGATCTTTTCTAAAGATGCCTTCTCCTCATGTGAGATCCCATTTTAGGCAAATTCCCAAAATATCCTCTTCGATGATTTTTTTTCCTTAAAATGTCTTTACTGATGTCGGTGCCAATAAACTAGCTGCCAGAACGAGTTCAATGTCTCTCTCAAAATGTCCCTATCTGAACAAGTGTTGGCGTTTGTACGAATAAGGTCGTCCGCCTCTATTCTAGACCTTCTAAAAATCAAAAGATGTCCAACAAAGATAGTACCGCCTCTACTTTTCTGATAACGACTATGTTGAACAGAGACTGTAACACATTCTTACACGTTTGTCATGGTCACCACCACCATTGTTTGTTAAAAAAAATTTTTGTTTTAAATAAAAAAAGGAGTCAGGCTCCTTTATTAAAAATAAAGGCGCCCCATCCATCCAACATGAGAGGACGCCTCTGTTAAAAGTAAAGGTGCCCCGTCTATCCAACATGGGTCGTGTATGTTACGACGAGGGAGGTGAAGAGATTTCAAACAAAAGGATATGCACAAAGTTAACGTGTGACACTCAGTCCGAAGTCAATCAGCATGGGGACCTTAAAGCGAGTTGCACCACTATATTTGAACAATGCAGGCCTAGGGTGTCATGTTCAAGCATTATCAATTGCTTCCAAACTAGAATAGAAGATGCATTGTGTGTAATTGTTTCAAGGCTAGGGGAAGCATCTTCTATGGATTCCTTTGCATAAATATCAATCCCATGGATTCAATTTTCATTTCTACATCCGTAAATCACTCTCAAAGTGTTGGGATTACGTTGTATGCTTCTGCTCATATGATACTGAAGATTTAGATTAGAAAGTTTTGTGGACTGTTAGGCTAATATATGAAGAACAGAAGGTTTAGAAAGAAATTGTATCAGAAGCCATCTTCATCACATTCAGTCATTCAAGCTTGGTAAGCTATTTTTAAGAGATTTTTAGGTTCTGTTCGAAGATCACAAGAGTCCTATAAGAATTTAGGCCGTATGATAAATGATCATACGGCCTAAGATTGTCATGCGAGAAGAAATGTTAAGTCATAGGGACATAGGGTCATGTAGACTGTAGTACTATGACAAACAAAATTTCAACTTTATGATTAATTGTATTTAAGAATCTTTGAATATTATAAATAAAGTTAGAACTGAACTCAGGTCTTATAATAATTAGTAATGAGATTAAGTGACCTCAAATATAGGCTTACTTCGTAGTAAAACAAGAGGCATGTAATATCAAGAGTGCGAGTTTCTTGAACATTTTAAACTGTAATACATGTGTTTAAATTGTAAAAGAATGAAATGCACTAGATATCTTGAAAATTTGGGTGAATGCTAAAAATTATGAGCAAACACGTTATGGAAAGATTATGTCAGATTCATTAATTTGTGCACGATTTGCTGATGTAATGGTCCAAGATGCCATGGGTTCTTTGTTGGCCAAAAACATTGACATCAAACAAAGAATTGTCAAAATATTGATTAACGTTTTTGTAATTGGTCAGTCGTGTAAGTAGTCTAAAGTCTAGGAGTCATTATGTGTGTATATGTAAAGATATTAAGCAATGTGTCGTTTAAAGTTAAGGTACGACGGTCAGGGAATAAGCATCGGTAAGGACATATATACCCCTGCACACAATGGCGGAGCTTGAACATCCCCGTAGGGGGGCGGGGGCGAAATTAATTTTTTAGGGGGGGCGAACTCGATATTTCTATAAAAATTTACACTACCGGACAAAAAATTTACACTAACAGACTAAGATCACACACAAAACTCACACGATTAGAGTATTATTTCTGGAACTCACTTTCGAATTCATTCAACAAAACTATTAAATAGAGACGCATATCTTGCACATGTGAGATATATCCCACATTTTTTTGACCCACTACATACGTAACACCCTAAAAAGTTGCATCTCATACTCCACTACTAAGACTCATCCAAAATGAAAACTTGCTGCATAATTAAATAAAACACATCGATCACTCAAATACTAGACCCGTGACCCGACTTGACCTGATCAAAATTAATAGCCTACAGAAATTAGTTCGATCTTAATGTTTCTGATCTACCAGTTAATTTTACCTTATAAAAACAGCGAAAAATATTTGTTGTTATACTTGATCCAAAAATATAATAAAGATCCAGTTGTAAGGTTTGATATATCCAAAGCTATGTCTACCGGACTTGCGGACACACCGAGAGCATATTCTAATTCTTTTATAGCCAAATACTAATTAAATACATACACCATGAAAAACTTATAGCTTAAGAACAACAAATATACCGAAAGGCAACTTACAACAGTGTGATGTAAATAAGGATGCAGCTTAAACTGCAGCTGCTGAATCTGTTGATATTGATCGCGATACGATCAAGAGCGATAGCAGCTCAATCCCTGCCCGGCTGCCCGGATAAATGTGGGAACGTGATGATTCCGTATCCTTTTGGGATGATAGAAGGCTGCTACTTGAGTAAATCATATCAAGTAAACTGTACAAAACTACAAATCTGGAATACCAGTTTCAAATTGTTAAACATATCACTTAATGGTTATATTCATGGCTTGTTACCAGTGGCTTACAATTGTTACCACAAGCATCAGAAATCCAAGGAACCTAAAGTACAAATGTCAAGATTTCAAATCTCTGACACACTGAACGTCTTGACTACGGTTGGGTGTGACTCGAGAGCAAGCATGAAGATCATTGATGGTGAAGATTACATAGCCGGATGTCTATCAATGACAAGCTGCAATATGTTAAGCAACGGTTCATGTTTAGGCTTGGGTTGCAGCCAGCTTCCGGTCCCTTATACGTCGGGAAGTTTCCGGATTTATACAAGAAGAAATACAAACAAAAGTGTCGGGAAGTGGAGTTACAATAACTGTACCTATGGGTTTGTTGTTCAGAAAGATCATTACACGTTTCTAGTAACGGATTTAGATAATATGCATAGTCGGTCTTTTCCGGTTGTTTTTAGATGGTCTGTTGGGATCACACGCTGTAAAGAAGCTCAACAGAATGGTGAATATCTTTGCAAAGATAATAGTGTATGTTCTGACTTTTTGTATACATCAAATATAGGTCTACAAGGATATCGCTGTTATTGTGCCCCAGGGTACCAGGGAAACCCGTATATTCCAAATGGGTGTCAAGGTAACACTGTCCATGTTAGTTAATGCCATTAACTGATTTAGACGGATAGATTGTCGAAAGCTTCTTAATGACTTCATTTTGCAGACATCAACGAGTGTGAAGGTAAAAATGATTGCATACACCGCTGTGTTAACACAAATGGGAGCTACAAATGCACATGCCCCTTTGGCCAGCATGGTGATGGTAGAAAAAGTAGGAAGGGTTGCACGTATTCGGAAGGGTTAATTTTCGCTGGTGAGTATACAACTCATTTCACATGACACTACTAGGAGAAACAAATTTAGCACAGAAAGTTTATATAAGCACGCGCACAACCTTCCTGATGGAGTCGTAAATACTTTCCACTAACGAGTTCAATCAATAAACAGCAACTGCAGCATCTGTTGTCTTATCACTCATCCTATACGGAGGGCTCAAACAAAGGCAGATCATAAAGAGCAGGGAGAAGTTCTTCAGGAAAAATGGTGGTTTGATTCTTCAGAAACTACTTTTTGAATCTAAACGATCTTCCCAAATGGCCAAGATCTATTCAGCAAGAGTACTTGAAAAGGCAACCAATAACTTCCACAAAACTAATGTCATCGGTCAAGGATGTTGGCCCTTTAGGATCGTTAGGCTCTTAGATGATGTTCTTGAATATGATATGATACTTGAGAGAAACTTGAACAAACAATATGAATTGATTATGAATGTTTGATGATACTGATTACAGACACTGGACACACATATATATACCTTATGTGGTAGTTAATATGTTTAGGTTTGACATACTAAACCCTTAAACATACATACACTTTACATACTAGACACTAACTTAACTTTCTAATAATTACATAAACGACCCACTAGTTTTACTATACTTAGACATACTTATATTTGGATTAAGATAATTATATTTTCAACAAAGGAGGCTACGGTACAGTTTATAAAGGTACACTAGCTGATAAAACTATGGTCGCCATCAAGAGGTCCAAGTCGATTGACGAGAACCAGATTGAGCAGTTTATAAACGAGGTGATTGTTCTATCGGAAATTAGCCACCCTAACGTTGTTAAACTCTTGGGTTGTTGTTTAGAGACACAGACTCCTCTTCTAGTCTATGAATTCATAACCAACAAAACTGTCTTCCAACACTTACATGAGAATGAGTTTCTCCCTTCACTAACCTTCGAAAGACGCCTAAACATAGCCACACAGACCGCAGAAGCCCTTGCACATATGCACTCAACCACACAAATCATTCATCGAGATATTAAATCATCAAACATACTTTTGACTGATGACTACACTTCTAAAGTATCAGATTTTGGCATCTCAAGGTTCATTCCTATTGATCAAACTCACTTACAGACTTTGGTGCATGGGACCCTTGGGTACATAGATCCTGAGTACTTTCGTTCAGGACTATTAACTGAGAAGAGTGACGTATATAGTTTTGGCATGGTTCTTATTGAGTTACTTACTGGACGTAAGGTCTATTCACATGATGGGACTGAAAGTGAGTTGGGTTTGGCGCTATATTTCGTTTCTTCACTGGATAGGGGTTGCTTGATTCGAGTTCTTGATGCTAAAGTTAAGGAAGATGGACTTGATGACCATATCAAGAAAATCGCGAAGCTTGCCAAAGAATGTGTGGAGATAGAGGGCAAGAAAAGGCCTAATATGAAAGCAGTGAAAGATGAACTCAAGGAAATACGTGAATCTTATCTGAAAGGTTGCCGGATCGAACTATAACAGGCTAATTAACACTAATAAATACCCTTTATTAAAAATAGTCACCCCCTTCTTTAGGACCCACTGGTGACAACTGATTTTATGTTCACTTTTCAATAGTTTTTGTTTTAGATTATATGTATATATGTATTTTAGTTAGCAAGGAAAGCCTCATTGTTTATTACAAGCTTCCAGAAATTGTATAATCTTCTTCGCCATATAGAAAAGTAATTTACACATATAGTATTCTTTATTTTTTTTCATTATTTTAGCTTTCAGGGAATAATTGACATATTTATATCGCATGTTAACATAATCTTTGATTGTTATCTATTGTCATTTTATGTTCTTAGTATTTGGATAATTCGTGAGTTATAAAATTTTGAATTTTCTATAAATATTTGATTAATTACATAGTAATCTCGGTTATTAACTTTAAAAAGAAAAAAACAAAAAAAGAGTTATTTAAAAATAAAGGAGGTTGCAAAATAGTTGCTAAATAACTTACAAACTTGTAGCTAAATTAGTAGTAAAAATCTAGCAAAAACATTGCAGCACTCGGTAGTAACAACGTTAACAAAAAGTGTCGCAGTATTTGTATCCAAAAATCCATAGCCAACATCCTAGCAAAGGCATAGCAGGATCCCGTAGCCAAATCCTTAGAAAAAAGTCGTAAAAACCTTCACCCTACTATTGCTAAGGATCACAATTTCTTTAGCCGTAACCACTACACGTTTTGTTGTAGTATGTGGTTACAAACGTTCCACTAAGTGTTGGTAGTAATCACCATATGTAACACATTTTCCCTAATATTGGTAAGCATCGCCTCTCTTGAATGTACATGGGTGTTTGAATAAGAATATGACAATAAAAGCCCACAAACACCTCACTTCTAAGCATAGGAGTTGAATAAGATTTATAAGAATATCACACTAGATCTACCAAACAACTCTCGTCCTCTTAAACCTTTATGAACCAAATGATGATTGTAAATCCTCAACACCAAGAATCAAGGTTCGATTTATCCAAAGTTATGTCAACAGACTGTCGGACTCAACAATAACAACAATTTCATATTGTTTTAGCCGATTCAAGAACAATAACCAAACCAAAAGCCAGCTTTCAACAGTTTGAAATAAATGAGAAGCCAAGCTAACGCTGGATTTCTATTCATCTGCAATGCAGATACAGCTTAAACTGCTTCTGCGCTTGATGATATTGATCGTGATACGATCAAGAACAGTAGCAGCTCAATCCCTGCCCGGCTGCCTGGATAAATGCGGTAATGTGACGATTCCATATCCTTTTGGGATCGCAGAATTGAAGGCTACTACTTGAGCAAATCCTATCAGGTAAACTGTACAGAACTACAAATCTGGAACACGAGTTTCAAGCTGTTAGACATATCACTTGATGGTTATACGCAAGGCTCGTTACCAATGGCGTATCGTTGTTACGACAAGGATAAGATAATCAATAGTTCAGAACCCAAAATAATGTTGTCAAGATTCCCAATCTCAGGCTCGCAGAACCTCTTGACTACAGTTGGGTGCGATGCAAGAGCCAACTTGATGATAACTGATGGCAAAGACTACATAACCGGATGTCTATCAATGACTAGCTGTAGCATCTTACACAACGGTTTGTGTTGAGGCATGTGTTGCAGCCAGGTTACCGTTCCTTATAAGCTGACAAGTTTCGGTATCCATACAGAAAGAAATGCAAAGAGCAGTGTTGGGAAATGGAGTTTCAATAACTGCACCTATGGCTTTGTTGTTAAGAACAATTATGTCATGTTTCAAGAAACGGAATGGCTTTGTTTTTAAGAACAATTATTACATGTTTCAAGAAACGGATTTTGAGAAAATTCATGATCAGTCATTCCCAGTTGTTTTTGAATGGTCTGTTGGGAACACAAGCTGTGAAGACGCTCAAAAGAACGGTAGAAACTATATTTGCAAAGAGAATAGTGTATGTTCCGAGATGGGTTTCTCAGTGTATTCAGATATGGCCACCAGGGGTATCTTTGTCACTGCGCTCAAGGGTACCAGGGAAACCCTTATATTCCATACGGGTGTCGAGGTAACACCGTCTATGCTTTGTTATATGTCATCAGCTGATATAGAATAGAATATTGTTGAAAGCCTTTTAATGACGTTGTTTTTCAGATGTTAACGAGTGTGAAGGAAATCAAAATGATTGCATACACCACTGTGCTAACACGAATGAAAGCTACAGATGTGTGTGCCCCTTTGGGCAGCATGGTGATGGTAGAAAGAATGGGAAGGGTTACACTTATTCAGAAGGGTTTATCTTTGCTGGTGAGTATATACATCTCATTTCACACGACACTATATTTATGATTGAGTCGTAAACACTTCCCAATAACGAATTCCATCAATAAATAGCAACTGCAGCATTTGTTGTGTTATCACTCAAAATAAACAACGTAAATGAATTGTATTGTATATAGTGTGTTTGTGAATAAGAGATTACAAGATATAAATAGACTACAAAAATACACTCTAATACCCTCTAGAATAGGACATATACATAAGTATCTACAACTTGTCTAATATCCCCCCTCAAGCTAAGCATGGGAAACAAGCTGTAGCTTGTCTCGTAGAGTCATAAATCTGTCGGTTGGCAATGGCTTTGTAAAGATGTCTGCAATCTGATCATGTGTAGAGATAAACTGAACGGAAAGTCGTCCTTGAGCAACTTTCTCTCGAACAAAGTGAAAATCGACTTCAACATGTTTCGTACGGGCATGAAAGATAGGATTTGCAGATAGGTATGTAGCCCCCAGATTATCGCACCATAAGATCGGAG
>BJCO01470192.1:0-11722 GCA_018326465.1 Flaveria floridana | reverse complement strand
ATTCATCCATATGAATATCCACCAATCCAAGTTCATAATAGTCTTGCCCTCATACTTGTTCCCACAAGTATGAACGACTACGGACGTTTTGAGTAAATGATTTACTCATGGATTAAACATGCAAAATAGGAACATTAGTTGAAACATTATAACCAAATAATTTATTCAAGTAATGAAAGGTTCCAATATTCAAATACAAAATTAAAAGATCAAATCCAGTCACTAGAATATCACAGTCCCATGGCACAAGTACATAAGATGAGACCGATTGGGTGTCATCCATACGACATGCATGGAGTGCTCGAACCGATTCGAAGCGCTCTACCCTTGCTTGTTGTTGGAACGTTTCCTTCAAGTGGGTAATCATGTCGTATCTATGATGTTCGTACTCTTTTTGGAGATCCGGAGTCATACTTGCCAACATAAGGCAAGACACTTGTACTGATTCCTCGGTGTATTTTACCCAATTATTATAGGCCTCCTCATCTTCCTCGTTGGGTTGATCAGGAATCGGATCATCTAATATGTATGACCGTTTCTCTTGCTTGTGAATAATTCTCAAGTTTCGAAACCAATCAATGAAATTGTTATGGTTTAGACGCTCCTTTTGGAGAATGGTCCTTAGTGATAATGAGTGAACGGACGGGATATTATTATTTTAATTGTTGTTGGTGGCCATTTACAAAATTTAACAAAGTCCAATTTTAGTATTTTCGATGTTGTCGTATTTTAGTTATTAATACTGTTTTATGTGTCATACACAAATTTAAAATTCTAGAATCCAATGTTACATTTAAATAGTGGTTAGGTGACCTTTATCCTATTATTTAAATTAACAAGGTAGTCAACATGTTGACAATTGCAACCCTTTGCAACTTCTAGAGGCATGGAATCGACTTAAACATCATATGTGTCGCCGGCACATTTATCCCATCAACACCTTTTGTAAACCATATTGTAGGTGATCCATTTAACATGGTTTGCAAATCAAGTCACCCTACTTACACACACATGTGAGTTTACCAATACAAGTGGTTAGGTGACCTTTATCCCACAAATATGGTATTCCCACCTTAAATCACAAGTTCCCTCAAAATGGTTAGGTGACCTTTATCCCACTAAGAGTTTGCAAGTGACTCAAATGTTGTGCAAAAGGATGATGTTAAACTTGTTTTCAAAAGACATCTTAAGTTTTCATAATTCTAGTTTAGAAAACTCTATGTACCTTGTATTCGCATGCTTTCTAACACATGGTACTTTATGATCCTTTTAATAAAACCCTTTTATTTAAAAAATCATTAATACTTTAGTAACCTTTTATTAAACACTTAATGATTAAGAACCATTTTAGTTCAGCTTGTTATGATTATTAATTAGATTGTTATGCATATCCATATATCAAACAATCAACATAAAATAAACAATCAAAACAAGTACAACCATTCAATCATAAGTGCATAACCATAGCCACTAAAGTGACCACACTTGTTTGCCATCACAAGTGTTGTCATTTGGTCTTTTATAAGGGTTTACAATAATACACAAAAAGGGTCCATGAAGTCCCACTTGAATCCGCATCCAAAAGCTTCAAGTGTCCATGTCCTTTGTGCCCTTCCTTTAAGTCTCCAACTTGTGCATCTTCTTTTACAAATTTTATATCCTAATACAATTTTCTAATAAGAGAAATGCACCTAATCTATTTATTACATAACCAATGAATAAATAAATTACAACCCAAAATACAAACACAAAATTATTATTACAACCCTTTAATGAATAAAACCAAACATGACAAAATTACAATCAACCAATTCCAAAACACATTAGGTCAAGGCTATGTTATGCACCAAAATATGTATCAAATACAACATTCAAGAACAACCATAAACACCTTTTTTAACCCTAAAAGTTTCGGCCAACATAAAACAAAACTTTAGGGTTTTGTCCAAACAAAACAATCAACCACTTGATGTTAATCTTTCAAGGTTTATTCTAAAGCATGTAAGATAAAACTTTGCAAGATAAGGGATTCATACATCCATTACAAAACAGCCCCTAATGGGTTGAAAAAGTCCAATAAAACTAACTTTTCTTGGACTTTTGAAGCAAGTATTACACATAACCGGCTCTACATGCCATTGTTGGGTTTGTAAACAGGATTTTCAGAGATGTTTAACCATTTAAACAACAAAACATAGTTGATATTAGTTATTAAATCTTGTTATAATAATCTGAAAATAAACCATTTTAGATTCAAAACAAACCCAAGAACAAAGGATCATATGTATGTGAAAAGAAATGCTATCAAAACCGAAAAGGAACAACCATAGGATGTTCTTGAAACTACCTTTCAAGAAAAAGGGAATATTGTATGGATGAGACGAAGGAGATGAAGCTTCTTGAATGTCTAGCCTTCAAGGAGAAGCCCTCAAGCTTGTATACCCACAAGCTTCTTTCAAAACCCAACTTTCTAGGGAGTTCTAACACCAAAAACCCTCTTGAAAACCCTCTTGGAATCCCCTCTTGGCCGTAGGTTTTGGAGGAGAAGAAGAGAGAAAAAGAGTCTTGCATGTAAGAGAGAGAAAGAGGTGGAGTGAAGTAATCAAAATGAACTAAATGTCTTGTATTTTAACAAGACAAAGGTTCCCAAGGCACACCACATGGGGCGGATGAAAATGGGTTCAAATGGGTTCCCTCCCATTTTGAAAACCCCCTTTTTAATTCATTACTAGTTACTAGTTAAGTTATATAATTAAACCATTTTAATTTTATAGCTTAAACACTCTTATATTTGTTGTTATTTAAAATCTTTAAATAACAATAAAAAAGATATCTCATGTAGAAAATATCCATATAATTTGTTCTATCTTAAATGCAATAATTTAGAAAACTTATTTTCTAAATTGGTGTCAATATTTAATTGCATGATCATATCAACAAATAAATATTTATTGGTATTTGCTTAGCTTGTTATTGGGTATGATCCGACTTGGATCATAACGTACTAACCACAACAATCTTGTATGTGTCTTGGGCATATAAGATCCAACACATCATCGTCACCATCATCTCCATCTCCTTTAATCTTTAGGGTCTCCTCCTTTTTACCTTTCAACCTCAGCATAATCCTCTTATTCTTCTTCTCCAGATCTTCAATCTTCTTTGTTAATGCCAGAACTAGCTCATTCTGAGCTTTAAGGGCATTATGAGCTTGAACTAGAGCCCGCTCATGGGCTTCGTTCTTCTCTGTGAGCTTGGAGATTTGCTTGCCCTGTTCTGCATTCACAGCCATCAGCTGTCTCAATTGGTTGGCCCGAAGATCATCTGCCAGTTAAGGCTCGCAAGCTATTCCTCTAACCCAACAGTGGGTAGAGTAGTGCTCTGTAGAGGTGGAATGGTGGTGGATGTTCCGGCTTGGGAGATGGTTAAGATGGTTGTAGATGTGGTGTATACGGGTGTGGGGATAGGGATGGTTTGTGGAGGTGTAGTTTTAGGTAATGGTAGAAGGGGAGCTGATCAAGATAATCTTTAGGAGTTTCTCCTTCATCCCATAGGGTTAGGCCATTCTCTTCCTCCTTGACCCCTTAGTGATATTTGCTCCCCCTGGGCTGGTTGGCTATTCGAGTGTATATGTGGGATCAGTCTCCTCAGTATCAACACCCTTTGAAAGGATCTCAGCATCTAGCTTGATCAATTAGATTAGATTTATAGTGGAATTAGTACACGAATTAGACAAATTCAAACAAGAACACAAGAGATATAGCAATGTAACAGTACGGTTATAGAATAAGAGAGTTTCTGCACAAAAGATGTATTTCATTCAATATAAGCTTCGAAAAATTACAATTAGGTCATCTTTCCTTTTATAGTGAAAGATGACGTCAGCTGATGTCACTTGACAGTGACATCTAACTGTTATTATACCAAACTACTGATAGTTACACAACTACTGAAGATGTCAAACAGCTGACATCTTCTTACAAAAGACAAGTGTAAACTATCTCTACAACTACTGATAAGAAACTACTGAAACTACAACTACTAAAACTACAACGACTGAAGAACATGCTCTTCAGTCGTTTTACAAGTACTGAAACAGAAATGAAACTGCTGAAAAGAAAAGACTGAAAGGAAACTATCACAACAACTGAAGAATACTTCTTCAGCTGTTGTGACAAACTCTGAAGGCTTCAGTACTTGGACTTCAGACTTGAACTTCAGTTGTTGTCATTAGCTGATGTCTTCAGTTGTTGTCATCAGCTGATGTCTTCAGTCTTTGTCTTCAGTCTTTGTACTTCAGCTAATGGTCTTCAGTACTTTAGTCTTCAACTGATGAAGTCTTCAGTACTTTAGTCTTCAGCTGATGAAATCTTCAGTACTTTAGTCTTCAGCTGATGATCTTCAGTACTTTAGTCTTCAGCTATTGAAATCTTCAGTCTTTGTCAAACAGCTGATGAGGCCTTCAGCAGTTGTTATGATGTCTTGTGGGACTTAAAGGTTTTTCTGATCTGGCTCATTGGTTCTTTTGGTTCAACACTTAGAACGAGCCTGGCTGGTACCAACCACCTCTTTTCCGTCCTCAGTAGATACCCACTTGCTACCGACCTATCTCACGAGGGGCTCTTCCTCAGAGTCATCATCTTCTTCCTCTAGGTCAAAATCCTTGATATCCTCACTTATCAAGAAGTCATGGTGGATGGAGGCTTGCTCCGATCCACCAGCAGCTGATGAACCACCCTGATGTGAGGGTGGTTGCTCAGTAGATGTAGCTGTAGCTCGAAAATGACTCAAGCCCTCATCTCCACCACCCTGACCCTTATCCTGGTCATCATCATCATTATCATCCTCCTCGTCATCATATGGAATCAAAACGGGCTCGACATCGGAGTCACTCTCATCATGACACCATTTCTTCCTGGCAGGAGCTATATAATCAACATTGGCCAGATGCCCAAATAACCTTCTCACCGGAGGCTTAGTCTGCTTTTCCCTGTATACCTTCATACTACCCAAAGTCGTGTCATCCATCACCTCCAATGACACCTCATCGTCCTTGTGCTTAGGCAGGTTGGGTAGTTTCTTGTTGAGGATCATCTGAAGAAACCGGGGATACATGCAAAATCCTTCCTTAACCTTGGCCTCAATGTTCTCCCTCCAATAGTTGAAGAACATCTTGGAAAAGCTGAAGGGGTGGTTCAGCACTAACGCAACAAATGCGTTTTGAATCTGATCACTCATCTCCTCGAATCCCCAGCGTCTAGAAGCTATGCACTTGAGTATCACATGTGCTAGGTACTTGAAGGGAGGGCACATGTTACTCTTATTAAGCACGCCGACATTGATATCTCCAGCATACTTAATCCAAAAGAAACATCCCCTAACAGTCAGGGATGAAGCTTGGTTGGATGATCCATATCATCTCCCAGATCGAGTACCCTCCTCAATTCATCTTCCCCTACATCTATGTCCTGGCCAAAAATGGATCTACGGATCCTAAATGGCTCAACTGATTGGTCAACTATGGCATTCTCCCAGAATGCATGCTGTAGAGAGAATTATGGTGTGCAGGGAGTTGAAATAGCTCGATAGATCCTGGATCGTCTCAGAAACTCTATAATCTCGACAAACTCTGTAGCATTCCGAGATGTCATGTTGAGGTAAGCACAAATATTATGCTTAGTACTCATAGTCCGTCTATCAGCCATTTCACTGTAACCCAAGTAACAAACATGTTAGACCAGCTCACAAGAACATTTGAATTTGAACAGTTCCTAACATATTGGTTCAGTCGTATGATGGAACTGAACGACTGAACTCAATCATATGATTGAGCATCGAACTGAGTTTAGTCGTGTGCCATGACATGAGGTTGAGCCAGTCGTGCGATTGAATCACCGATTGAATCACTCGTGCGATTGAAACATGCGTCTGGTTCAACCGTGCGATTGAAGTTCATCAGACTTTCTATTCACATACATACTGTGTGAGTCCGAAAATTTGAATGATTGTCAAAATAGCTAGACTCATATCAAGATTTAAGTCATTAGAAGCGCCAAGATTTGTCATTTCACCAGTTATCTTTGAATTTCACTTTTAAGCCTATTTTAGTCTGATTAAGCTTTAATCAGTTCGGTTTAAGTTTTAATATAATTAGGACATCTTAGATTGACTTACTGTATTCATGTATCCTTATTTCATCTTGACTGTACCTATAGATGAATGTGTATCAATTAGCAATGGGAAATCAGTGGAAATCAAAGAAAAATTCGAAAAGGGGTCCTTCGGTAGTTGGTTATTTTTGAGAGAATTTGAAATAACATGTAGGGTTATGACCGACTGACTTCCTTTTATACTGTTGTGAGTTTCATTCATGCGACTGGACCCATACGCATGGTTCATACACGCGACTGAGGTTCAGTCATATGAATGACCTATACGCATTCAACCAATCATACGATTGGTTCATACTGAGGATGCCAATCGTGCGACTCGGCCATCCTCATGGTCCAGTTGGGTGACTAAACCACACTTGTGGTCCAATAGTCTGATTGGACCATACTTATGGTTCAATCGTGCGATTGGCCCATACTTATGGTCCAATTGTGCGATTGGGCTATTCTAGTGAATTTCACTTTGTTTGTCCAATTATTTCACATACTTATCTTTGATAGATGACATTATGACCATGGATCATCTCAAACATGATCCATTTAACTGAAAACCATTTAATCACCTCAGATGTGATCCTTCTAACCAGAAATCATTTGATCACCTCAAACGTGATCCTTTTAAATGAAATCCGTTGATCACCTCAGACGTGATCATTTTATCTTTTAGAAACAAGCCTTTTTAACGTTCGGTTCATTTTGTGACATTCACAGAGTTTAGTCTTGTTCCATAGTCCGACGCTGACACAATACTAACGTAACTAAAACAGGGAAAACTTGAACGAAACTGAAATAAGACATATTTTTGTGTTTTCATTTAGAGGAGGGTTGAAAGCATTTTAACGTTACTTAAAAGATTTCTCCCCCTGAGCATAATCGCCTCAAACATTTACATCAGTTCTAGAAAGATTCACATGGAATCAGACAGGCATAAAACACCATCATTTGGGATCTTATGTATTTATATAAAAAAACATCGAATATTGCAAATCTGATTCACAGAATCTCATTAATCTAAGAGTCAAAGCCACTAACAGGATATCATGCTAGAGCTGTTGTATAGCACATGTTGATTTTGAACATGGAGAGATGCACCTACAATGATTGTCAGTATATTTGTCCACTTAAATCTATACACAGATTTTTGACACACATTGGTGGTAATTTAGGTGTATTAGTTCAACAAGTATTTGTGGATCCCACACTTATATGGTTATCAACCTTCCTCAGGAGATATTTGAGCTGTCTATGGGTTTTTGTCAAGAAGAGACTATTCTAAGAGCTTTCAAAGAGATGCCAAGCCTCAGGTCAGTGCCATCGCACAGCAGAGAGGCACAAACAACAATGAATTCTTAGAATATGTGGGTTATGCTTATCCTTAGGTCGGTGCCATCGCACAGCAGAGAGCACACTTCCTATCTTCTTGTTAGAGCAATTTTAAAATACATTTGACATAGCAACTACATTTGTCATTTGCATTGCTATTATTTTTTGTCACTAGCACACATTTGTGGCTTTCTTTTTATTCCTCACCCCTTATTGGAAATTTTTTGATTGTGCGGACCAGGGATAAAATGGGAACCCACACCTTGTTGATTGATTTAATTTAGGTGATTCACCAATGATGTCTACTAGTATATTGTGTTGAATCTACCGACACATCATATAATGGACATGCAACCTCTAGATCTACTTTCTCTATGTAACCATAGTAACAGACTAGCTTACTATCATTTTTCAACTTAGTAGGCTTTGACTTCTCAGACTTATAATTTTCTTTACTTTCAGTATAATATTTCAAAAATGAAAATCCTTTTGGTGTCCCGAACGATTCGATGCCTATGTACTATCATATTCCACGGTACTGAATCGATTTCTAGGATTTGACGTCTTTGCTTATCAGCTTAGCTACCCCCCCCCCTTTAAGTAATAAATACTGAAACTTAAACTTTTTTAAGTAATAAATACTGAAACTTAAACTATTAAACTTAAACTATTCTCCCCCTAAAATTCTAAAACAGAAAATCTTTTTGTGTTTTTGAAATTTTTTAAGATAAAAAAGAAAAGAAAATAAATTAAATTAAATTAAAAAATGAAAACTAAGACACATGCTGACGGATTATGAACTCGACTCCTCCGGAAATACATCCTCTTTCTTTTTGACGCCATTAACCTCTAAAAGATAATAAAATCTCGGTTTATCAAAAGCTTTTGTATAGAGGTCGGTGCGCTGAAAATCTGTGTTAATTTTAATTACATCGATTAAATGTTTTTTAAAACAATCATGTATGAAGTGATATTTAATGCCGATGTGTTTGGTTTTGGATGTTGTACTGGATTTTTAGTTACAGCTATGGCAAAAAAATTATCAACAAAGATAGGAGTGTTAGTAAATTGCAAAACATAGTCCCGCATTTCCTGTTGAATCCAGATGACTTGAGAGCAGCAACTTGTAGCAGCAATGTATTCAGCTTCACATATTAACAGAGCAACAGATGGCTGCTTCTTACATTGCCAGGTGACTAACCGCCTTCCAAAAAATTGACACCCCGCAGATGTCAACATGTAGTTCATCTTGAATCCACCATAGTCTGAGTCACTGTACGATATAAGTTCAAAGTCATCATCATGAGGATACCACAACCTGAGTGTTGGAGTACCCTTCAGATAACGAAAGATCCGCTTCACCCCAATCAAATGATTGACTTTTGGTTTTGACTGATATCTGGAACAGAGACATATGGCATACATGACATCAGGACGAGAAGCTGTGAGATACATTAGAGATCCGATCATTCCGCGATACATGGTGGCATCTACCAAATCCCCATTGTCATCGGGTGCCACATCGTGGTTTGTGGCAAGAGGGGTACCAGAAACTGTAACATTTTCCATATCAAACCTACTTAGGATGTCTCCCACATATTTGGTCTGATGTAGAAAGATTCCATTAGGTGTCTGATCCACCTATAACCCCAGAAAGAACTTCATCTCTCCTATTGCACTCATTTCAAATTCAGCTTTTGTCACAGATTCAAATTCTTTACATAATGCTTCGTTTTTTGAACCAAAGATTATGTCATCCACGTATATTTGAACCAATAGTAAATCACCATCTTTTTCTTTGATGAATAATGTGCAGTCGATCACTCCCCTAAGAAAGCCATGTTTCAGTAGGTGTGTGGAGAGTTTTTCATACCATGCTCGAGGGGCTTGATGTAGCCCATACAAAGCCTTGTCCGACTTATAAACTCTATCCCGATGATAAGGATCTTTGAAATCTTCGAGCTGACTGGCGTATACTGTCTCATGGATTTCACCATGTAGAAATGCACTCTTCACATCCAATTGATACACCTTGATTTTCATGTAGGATGCATAGGCTAGGAATATTCTAATTGCTTCTATCCAAGCAACTGGTGCAAATACCTTATTATAGTCAACACCTTCGACTTGTCTGAACCCTTAGGCTACTAACCATCCCTTGTTTCTGATAATGACCCCTAGGCATCTTTCTTGCAACGAAGAACCCATTTTATGCCGATTACTTTTGCACCCTTTGGTCTGTCCACTAGTGTCCACACTCCTAGCTTCTTAAATTGCAGAAGTTCTTTTTGCATAGCATTTACCCATGCCTCATCTTTCAAGGCATCACTTACATACTTGGGCTCGACTTGAGAAACAAAACAGTTAAATGCCCCATCATGTATGTATCTCTTTTCCATTACTGTTGCATAATCAGCTGTGTACGGCTGATTTCTAGTCTGAACCCCAGAGAGTAGATCCCTAATGATGTTGTTTGGAGGATGATTCACACTAATCCTTATAACTGGATTTGTAGGCATGACTACTTCATTTTCTAGATTAGGAATCACTGGTTCATATGTGACTGGTTGATCATTTGTCCCAGAAGTTTTTGCCAATTCATCATCGTCTGCAGGTGTACTTTCATCTGAGGAGTGATCACTAACTTCCAGATCTTCCTCTGAAGCCCCAGAACCACCACCGATTGGATCAGGAGTCCTTGAGTCTAAATTAGGAGTATTCAGGACGTCATACATCATTTGAGCAGCCAGCTCGTCATCAGAATAAGCAGGAGGAAGATTGAAGGACTTGAAAATTCCATCATAATCAAAGAAAAGTGATGGACATTTTCCCGTGGGGGGTGTATATCTTTGCACATCTATGTTGCACCACACTTCAACTTGACCTGTAGAGTTGTTGTAAACTCGTTTGTCAGGTATATTGTATCCCAGAAAAATTCCTTCATCTGCTTTTTCATTAAACTTGCTAGTTTGAGTTTTCTTCAGCAACATGCAAGAAGCTCCAAATGGTTCCAGATACTCCAAGTTCGGTTTACGCCATTGAAGCATTTCATAACAACTTTTACCATGAAGTTTGACAACTAGTACCCGATTAGGAATGTAACATGCATTAGCAACTACTTCATTCCAGAATTGTACAGGCAGTTTTGAATCTGCCAACATCGTCCTTACAGTTTCAATCAAGCTTCGATTTTTGTGTTCAGCAACTCTGTTCATCTGTGGAGTATAGACAGAAGAGAATTGATAAACAATCCCTTTCTCTCGACAGAAAGCCTCCATCCACTGATTCTTGAATTCAGTGTCGTTGTCTGAACGACTCTTCCTTACTTTCAGCTTATACAGAGACTCCAATGTAGTGACCAATTGTTTGAAAGACTCAAACGTCTCTAACTTTGTTTTGAGAAACATCACCCAGGAAAATCTTGAATAATCATCAGTTACTACAAAACGGTACCAATCTCCTGTAATGCTTTTAGTATTGACGGGGCCAAACAGATCCATATGCAAAAGCTCCAGTTGAATCTCAATAGAGTGACCTTTCTTAGTTTTGTGAGATTTCTTGGTCTGTTTCCCTTTCTTGCATGCGATACAGAAATCTGGAAGCTGAAAGTTCTCGACTGTAACGCCTTTAACCAGTTGATTTTGAACCAATTGATTCATCTTCCTAGGATTAATGTGTCCCATTCTCCTATGCCAAGAAATAGAATCCCTCTCTGTGGCTTTGGACAGGAAACACTGAGTAGCAGACTCAATTGTAAAGGCTTTTGACATGTCCAAGACATACAGGTCATTATATCTTGAAGCTAACATTAGAACTTTCTCCTCAGGGATAACATAATCTTCTTCAGAATGTAGCATCTCTTATTATCGAATAAAACTTTTAAGCCCTTGTCGCAAATTTGAGAAACTGAGAGTAATGTAAGGCCCCGTTCCCGGGCACCTCACAGCTGGTCATTCATCGCACGTAAAACATATATTTGTATAGACTTAATAAAATCATGCAGTGGAAAATCTGAGATAGATTTTCATTTTTCTATAAATACTTTTGCCAGTTAATACAACGTACATCATTTACAAAATATCTATTGTTGCATTACATCACAAAAGCACTATTACAAAAGGGTCATAAACAGTGACCTCTAGTATAGAAATATTAAAATTTTCATCATAAAGAAGATTCCTTAAGTAATCCCATTTATCGAGATCCTCAAGGAACACTTGACACTTGCA
>BJCO01470173.1:0-18965 GCA_018326465.1 Flaveria floridana | reverse complement strand
CGAATGGTCCATTAGCATGGTCCAGTCGTACGAATGGTCCAATAGCATGGTCCAGTCGTACGAATGGTCCATTAGCATGGTCCAGTCATACGAATGGTCCATTAGCATGGTCCAGTCGTAGGAATGGTCCATTAGCATGGTCCAGTCCATGAACAGGTTTGCACGCAGATTTTCAGATCTACAGCCGCCATGGCTGCCAAAAATCCTAATCTTATGAATTTTACATGAACCGAAACAAAATAGACATCATAAGATTCGCAAGGGTGATGGGAACGTGATCTCGGGTTCGATTTTAACAGAGAAACAACACACGCCACGAGATCTGAGCAAAACATGAGGAACACGAAGTGGGTTTAACGTCAAAGAACATGAAATAGATCCAGAAATCAAGAGATCGGGTTGCTAGAATGATTGTTAGATCATTCTAGCAGTAACCGGCTCTGATACCAATTGTGAAGTCGCTGGATCGGTTGACATCCTAGCGTGTTCTTGATGGAAGGAGAAAAACCAAAAGACAAACAATAGAATGAACCATAATCGAATGATTTCAATGATAAAACCAAATGATTACAAGCTCAATCATATGACTGGACCATACTTATGGTTCAGTCTTACGAATGGCCCAGTAGCATCTCTCAGTCGCACGACTGGCCCATTAGCATGGCTCAGTCATACGACTGGGTCCCATTCGCATATGCTCCTGCGAATGACTCAGTTTCATGTGTTTACAACATATCAGATGTATCACATTAAGCCTAGACTATTCGCCAAGCTACGAACACACTATATATGACAATATATTCTCCAACAGAGGGAAAGAGAGACTCATGGTTCTCACTGAATTCTAGATCTTAATCATTATAGAAATATAGGTTTGGGATTGGTTGGTTTAGATCTGGAGGCTAGGGATGGTAACTTTCCCCTGAAGGTTGTTCACTTGAGTTTTGAGACCCAGAGTGAAGGCATTCAGCGTGGTCAGTAAGCTTATCAGGTTAAGCTTGAGGAAGCTTAGCACTGATGAAGGAAGTAATAGTAGTGGTTTGCTCCCCAGGGAAAGTGGGAGCTCTTTGTTCCACTCACTCCTGCATAGGTGAGTATATGGGGCCCTACTCAACCTAAATAGACTAAGCAGGGGTTTGTTTGGATTGTCTTTAGCAAGTGATGGTGATTTGAGGCTGTGAGGGAGATGTAGAGGTTTCAGGTGTAGGTTCAACATTGACTTGTTTTGTTAAGTTGTCACCTAGAGTAGTGAGCCCTAACATTTTTGGTACTAGGGTTGTTTCTATCCCTGAGAAGCCAACAGTGGTCTTTCTTATGATTTTAAAGATACCGGGCTTCATCTGTCCTAGTTTAAGAGTGTTACCTATTCTGGTCAACTGTGTGCCTAGTTCATAGTTGAGAATATGCTGGACATATCTAAGGAACATGTAATACTCTAGGGAGTCCAAGTTTGCAAGCAGATTTGTGTATACAAATTGAGAGTATCTGAACTTGACCCCCAGTACCATCCCATGGACTATGTATGATAAGTCCTTAGGGGTTTGGTCCCATTCTCCATGTTTGTTTGATAAACAATGGATAATAACATGGAGGGGGTACTACCACTGGTAAGAAACCTTACCCTTCCTGAAAGTTCTAACTGTATAGTCACCTTCATAACCCATTTGTTTGAATGAGTGGTTAATAGATTCTTTAGGGAATGATATTTCACCTTCAACATCATCCAGCCTTAGATGATTATTGATGGAGGCTGGGGTGAAGAAAACAGACATCCCCTGCATTTAGGCTCCAACTGTATTCTCACCGTCCAAGATAACCTCTTGGCAGGTCCTCTAGAAGTTCAGCAGTTGATCTTTATAGAGTGGAGTGGCCATAGTAAGGGCGGTGAGGTAAGAAGAGTGAGCAAGAAAGTGGTAGACGTTTGATAAACCAGGATCTTTAATGAACGACAACAAATCAACTTGGTTATGTTGCCTGTGTAGTTGCATGGCAAAGTTTAGTTGATTTCTGGGTTCAGAGTTAGCCATTTTAGAGAGCTTGGTCATGAAGGGAGCTAAGAACAGTAAGGGTTAAGGGAGATTTAAGGCTTGAGGATTTGCATACGAAAAGGTAGTAGAAAGAGAGTGGCATGTTGGAAAAGGTATATATATGCTTGAGTTTGAGATAAAGTTATTGCAAGAGATAAACTTTGAAATCTGATATGCCGGTCTCACCTCTGAAAAAGTGCTCAAAAAGGTAGTTTTCTCGAAAGTAGAAAATCTTCCAAAGGTAATTTATCTTCGTAAGTTTTGTAAAACTTTTGAAGACAATTTTGGCTTAGGATGATTTTTCTTAGATTTGCGAGAATTCGCTTCAAAAGAAAAATAATTAGAGTAAAATTGCTTCCGAGATATAGTTTGTTTTATAAAAGATTTAACTTTAAAACTTCTATTCATGGAGTGAATAAATCTTCCGACACTGAAATTGCTTTTGGAAGAAAATTGTTCTTCAAGACATATAAGTATTTATAAGAAAATTTAAGCTTCAAAATATATTTAAATTACTTCCGAAGGTAAGCTTTTTAGAGAAAACCTATTGGAATTGAAGATAAAAGTTTCTTCCAAAGTCAGATTAATGTCTTTAAAAAGAAATTATAATTCAAATTCTTAGAATTCTAAGGAATATCACTTAGAAAAATTTTCTTTCAAGATAACTAGTTTTATATGAGTGATGAAATAGACAACCTTAAAGACACACATGCTAGAAAATAATTTTGAAATTAATTTAAGAAAATTTACTCAAAGTTAATCATCCCAATAGGTGATATAAGATACTTAAATCTCTGTTCATTAAAAGCCTTAGTGAACAGATCAGCATATTGTTCATTTGTATTAACTTTGACTAGTTTTATAAACCCTTTCTTAAAATTATCTCTTATCAAATGATATATCATATTGATGTACTTTGTATTTGAGTGCTGCACATGATTCTCTATAATAGAGATAGCATTGTTATCTATATGGATAAGAGTATCCATGAAATTGAATTCATTGTCCACCATCTGATTCTGTATTTAAAGCACTTGAGCACAGTAGCTTGCAGCAGTAATGTATTCAGCTTCAAGAGTTGATACAGATACACAAGATTGTTTTTTGAATTGCCATGAGGCTATCCTTCCACCAAGGAATGACAACCACCTGAATTAGACTTTACAGTCATGTTGCAAGCCATCATAGTCAGTATCTGTATATGCATACAGATTGAAGTCAAAACACTTTGGATACCAAAGTGCCAGCTTGGGTGCACATTTGAGATATCTAAGTATCCTTTTGACAATAACTAGGTGTGACACCTTCAGGTTGGCTTGATATCCTGCATAAATGCAGGTGGCAAACATGATATCACGCCTACTGGCTATGAGATACATAAGAGACCCAATCATAGCCCTGTAAAGGTGTTTATCAACACACTCCCCCTCAAGATCAGGACATAGAGAGCAGTTTCTTGCAATGGGAGTCTGAGCAACCTTACAATCAGTCAGATGAAATCTGGTTAGTATATCTTGCACATACTTTGACTAGTTTATGAAGATGGCATTGTCAACCTGCTTCCCTTAAATTTATAGAAAAAAATGAGTTCCCCCATGGCACTTATTTTAAATCTATTCTTTATTAGCTTCTTTGCAGAGACTTCGATTAGGTGACCCAAAGATGATATCATTTATATAAACTTGAACTAGCATCAACTCATTCCTTGATTCTTTAAGGAAAAGTGTGTTGTCAATGGTACCTCTGAGAGCTTTATCAAGCTTGTTGACATAACTTGGATGATCTGGGTCTACACAGCCAGTTGGTTGTTTAACATACACTTCCTCATCAGTCACTCCATATAGAAATGCATGCTTGACATCAAGTTCATAGACGTTGAACTCCTTGGATGTAGCAAAAGCAAGGAATATTCCAACAGCTTCCTGCCTTGTCACAGGAATGAAGATATCTGTGTAGTCAATCCCTTCTTCTTGAGTGTATCCTTGAGCAACTAGTCTTTCCTTGTTTTTGATGACAAGTCCTTTATCATCCTTCTTGTTCCTAAAAACCCATTTGGTTCCTATAGTATTCTTCCTATGAGGAAGAGGGCATAGGTTCCAAACCTTTTGTCTTTTGAATTGAAGCAGTTCCTCCTGCATTGGATAAACCCAATTTCCATCCTTTAAAGCTTCAACAACTTTCTTTGGCTTAATCTAGGACAAGAAACAAGAGTGTAGACAAAAATTTGCATTATGGGATTGTCCTCTTGTTCTCACTCCAGTCTTACCATCTCCGATGATATTTGTGGTGGGATGTGACTTATGGATTCTCAGTTGAGGAATCATAGCAAGTTTAGTTGACAGATCTAAATTGGTGAAATTCAGATCTGGTGATTGAGTGTTACCCACCACATCAACACGTTTATCAAGAGAAACTTGATCCAATGAGTGTGTGACATCATTGATATTGTCTTTAGTGGAGAGGTCTTCAGTATCATGAAATTCTTTGTCAAAATCTCCATCTCTATTTCTCCTACATTGGAAATCCCTTCATTTGAATTATGTGTCTGACAACTGGAATTAGTAGGCACATTAGATGTGTTAGCTAATAAGCCTGTCACAGATGTGCTAAGTGGATTTCCATCTACAGGGTTTGTTAACACTAGAGCTTAAGAAATTTTATCAGTTGGTCTTCTTAGCTCAAATCTTGGGTCAGGATCTCCTGCTGCTTAGTTACCGCAGATTCTAAACATCTTCATAAGATTTGTTAAAATAGTTGGTAACTAAATGAAGATCAAATAGCCAATCAGGACAAGAACCCTTCAACTGAGAGTGTGCTCATTGAAGGTCACATTGGTTGAATGCTCAACTACTATAGTTTTAAGATTGTATAAGCTTGGGAAGAGTATCCAATGAAATGTCTGTCATCTGATTTCTTAGCATACTTGGCTATATGATCTATGGTATTCAGGATGGTGCAAGAACATCCAAATGATCTGAGAAAATCAATAAAAGGTCTCCTTTTGTGCCATAGCTTATAAGGAGTCTTACCATGAGTCTTAATAACTAAAACTTTGTGTGACAACAAGGTTCTTACAGCCTTAATAAGTGTCCTATTTCTCCTTTCAGCAACACCAATTTGTTAAGGAGTTCTAAGAACACTATATTCCCTTGAAATACCTTTTTCTTCACAAAATGAATCAAGGATATGGTTTTAAATTTGGTTTCTTAATCACATCTTATAGTCTTAACCTTGTGATCAGATTGATTCTCAATCTTTAGAATGAAGGACATCAAGATCTCAAGGGTCTCATCCTTGGTTCTAAGAAACAAGACCCAAGTATATCTAGTTAGTCATCTGTGATCATAAGACAGTATGAAGTTCTTCATAAACTCATTACACTTGTGGTGCCAAACAACTCCAAGTGCAACAAGTGTAGGGGAGTAGTGATAGTGTTGATTTCGTTTGGCTTGTGAGACACTTTGTGTTGGTTTCCTTTCAGACAAGCAACAAAATGGTCATTGATGTGCCCCCAATTATACATATAAAACACATCAATTGTACATCAATTATCTCATAAACTCTTACTGAAAATGATGATTTGATACTTAAATCATTCATATTGTGTTTTTTCAGGCATGGAAAATACCAAGATGAACAAAAGGCGCTTAAAAAGGAAGAAATTGTAGAAAACCAAGCTCCGGAATTCGAGCATGGGGTCGTGCCTCTTGAGGCCCACCCCCATGCCCAGCCTGAAACACACCCCCTTGCTAAAATCAACACACCCCCGTGTTTGTCAGTCCTATAAGACAAAAAATACGGTTCCCCGACCCAAGGCACGGGGGCGTGCTCCAGGAGGCACGGGCACGCGGTCGTGCCGTACCACATACACGGGGTCGTGCCCTATTAAACACGGGGTCATGCCTGACAACATCTAAGCGTATGAGCCGACCAACTTTTACGTACATTGTACTAGCATAGGGTCGTGCCTTTTAGGCACGGAGCCGTGCTTATAAACTCCAGAAAGCCAATAAATAGGACTTCATTTGCAACTTTTGGAGAAGCTTTTGGGAGGTGAAGTGGTAGTGTTCCCTGTCGGGAACCCAGCCTTTGGAGGTCCTTAGAAGGTTTTGGAGGTCCATTCAAAATTAAGAAGAAGCTCGGGATCATTTAACGTCATCCATAGTGAATCACCGGTTTGATTGTTCTAATTTATCGATGATTTCATTACTATCTTCTATCTTTTTTGTTATGTTCAAGCTCATTATGAGCAAAACTTCATATGTTATCCTAATTTAAGGAAATGTTATGTAACTTGTGATGAACAAATGATGTGATTTATATTATGTTAATGTTATAACATAATATAAACTTATGATTTGTAATTGTAAATGTCATACACAGTTGAAAAATGTATGACAACTTTTATTCGCGAAACCAGTCTTCATAATAAAGCCATGGCTAATTAACTAAAGATGGTTATTAGAAATCGTATCACCTTAACTTTCTAATCATTTACGGGTTCCCCTTATTAGTCTGAGAAATCTATAGTAATTGTTATGGTTTTCTAAAATTAATGGTATGTTATTTAACACCTGGAAAATTTTATCAAAATAAATAAAAGAAATAAATGAGAAATAACAGAAGTATATTTTGTAAGAAATAAAGAGAGGCCAAAGTAGAGGGGTGCAAAGTGTAAAAGGGTAAAATCTTTTATTATTTTGTTTAAAAAGGTGGTATGGCCGCCCACACCACCTGCTACACTCCACTACTCAATGTTTTAGAGAGAGAAAGTAGCAAAGATTTGGCAACTGGAGAGAGGAAGTAGCTGAAATCGAAATTGGTAAGCATTTTATGAATTTTTGGTTCGGTTTTATAGATTTCTTGGCCATGTAACCGAATTATACGTGATCTTATATGTATATGTGCTCGGTTGGATGTCTTAACATGTCTAGGTGTTAAGAAAACCTTTGAAAGTTCGAGTTGAAAGAGTTTGAGACCTTAAAGCAGCTAAGGTGAGTTTCTAGACCCTGGTTTTACATATTTTTAAATTTCTTTAGGGCGGGAAATGCATGTAAAATTATTTTATAAATTTTATGTATGTTTCTCGTAAGCATAAATGTATGTATGTTAGTATTTTATGGTTGTATATGTTATGATGATGCTTAGAAGGGTAAATATAAGTTAAGAACATGTTAAGATATTATTTGGAACTAAAAATATGTTAGAAACATATGTAAAGGGTGTTCATACGCCCAAACAGGGCCCATGCGCCTGAACAATAGGCTTAAAAGACTAAGTATGAGATGATGTGCCCAAACAGTAGCTCAAATGCCTAGAATTGCATTAGTATTTCTATGTGTAAGTTCATGCACCTGAACAGTAGTTCATGCGCCTAAGTTTTGGCTGAAACGCCTAAGTATAGGGTCATGAGCCCAAATAGTGCCCATGCGCCCAAAAAGGCTCATGCGCCCAAAAAGGCTCCTGCGCCCAAATATTGCTCATGCGCCTAAGTGTTGAAATGGTTAAGTGTAGGCTCATGTGCCTATATAGTTGAGAAACGCCCAAACAGGGCTGATGCGCCTAAATAGTGTATATGTGCCCAACACTTAGAAAATTTTTCAGAATTTTGAGGTAAAACAGAATTTTAGGGTTTGAGCCTAGTTTGACTTGTGGGCTATTTTGGACTATTCCCAGCATGAATAAATAAGGGTTTATGACTAGTATATGCATGATGTTATGAAAAATGTATGATATCTATATGTGTATAAGTTGTTATCTTTTATTAGTTTTCAAAACATATTTATATTGTAATATAATATACGTTAAGTATTTTGTTATTACTTTACGTAGTATGATGAATGTGTGAATAAACGTAAAGTATAAACGTACTAAAGAGAAAGATTACAAAGATGAAAAGTGAAACGTAATGAAAGAAAGTAAAGGCTTGCAAGGAGAAAGAAAAAAGGATTACAACTCTTTGTGAGTTGATAGCTCAATTGTGTGTTATAACGTGCGATTTTAACCGATGAGGGTTCACACACAGGGGGATCAGTCTAGGTGACTGAACCCATAGTACGAAACAGGGTCCTTGTCATTCGACCTCTGGCTTTGTGCCAGTATATGATACGGCTTTGTGCCAGTTAGTAACGGGGCTTTGTGCCTAGAATGCTGGCTTCGGGCCACGGGCTTCGTGACAATTAGTAAAGGAGCTTCGTGCTTGGAATGGCGGTTTCGGACCGTGATAGGGGAAAAGCCTGACAGGATCTAGAATTTGTAAGAGACGAGCGAGATGATAAAGTATGAAACGAAAGAAGTGATAAAGCACAAAATGAACGTTAACGAAAAATGGTGATAAAGTACGAAATGAACGTTAACGGAAGATAGTGATAAAGTACGAGACAAACGTTAACGAAAGATAATGATAAAGAAACGAACGAACAGTTACGATAACGAATGAACATGTGTGATAGTAAAGGAAATGTTTTGTGGAAAAAGAGTACTTATAAAACTACAACTCACTCAGCAATGCTTACTTTTATGCATTTTTAGTTGGAAGGTAAAGGTTGCTGAGGATGGCATGCAGGGAGGCTACTTGACAGGGCAAGACTGGCATCCATTCACGCATGTTATTATTGTTGTTTTGTAATGCAATCAGTGAAAGATTCTTTTGTAGTTGAACATTGTTGTATTGTATAACAACAGTAATTATTAATAAAATGAATGGTTTTTGTTAATGACTTCCGTTATGATATTTTATGAAATGTATAATAATATGTATATTAAGTGATGTGAATGACCAACTATGAGGTGCAGGGGAACGGGGCCTTACAAGTTAGTATCAGAGCTAAAGTTTAAGTGAATTAGGTAAAATATTTTAAAAACTTAATCTTAAACTGAGAATCAGACTAAAGGAAAGGCATGCCGCCCAAGTAGCTACGTGCCATCAGGTATTTCGTTTTAAAAGTTAATTGGGGTTATGTGCGTGTGCTATTTGACTATGTGCTCTTAGTAGATTTAGATACGGGTGTAGTCAGGACAGGAAATGCTTAGGGTGTGAAAAGTAAAGTAAGTAGCTAATCACAACTGGCCACTGTAATTAGGGACTTACTATACTTAACATAAACTGAGCTATTCCTTGAATGACTGTGTTAGTGTTTGAATCTTATAGTGATTAGAGAATGGCTGGAGGTAGATCATCTAAGGCCTCTAGGGGTGGAGTATAGGGAGGACGTGGTGATGAACCACGTGTCACTAGGAACCAAGCTAAGACTGGTAAGAGGGCCTATGAAGAGCCCAAGGTGCATCACCAGGAGTGGTGGTGATGAGTGTGCAAACTTAACGGCCTCGGTGAAAGAGTCGGTGGTAGAGGAAAGGCATCAAGTCATGCAGACAATTCTGATGTCTGTAGTGATTGAAGTTATTAAGGCGGTAAGAGAGGACGAAAAGAAAGAGAGGATAAGGGCCATCGGAAGGGAGGAAAGGGAGCGATAGGAGACCGAGACGATTGTCTCGAGTGAGGAGGAGGAGGAAGAAGTGGTGCAGGAAACTGCATGTCATTTCAGAGGTGCAAGCCCCCAACATTTGATGGAAATGGCACTGCTGCTGCTGCTCACTGATGGGTGAGAGAGATGGAGGTGGTACTCGATATCAGTGAGTGCTGAGAGGACCAGAAGGTGAAGTTTGCTACCCACTCATTTATGGACATGGCCTTATCTTGGTGGGACAATATTGTCATGGGACAATATTGTCCAGGCTGAGAGTAGCAGTGCCATTAGTAGGATGAGGTTGTTGGAGTTGAAGAAGCTAGTGATCGAGGAATCCTGTCCTGACTGGGAACTCGACAAGATAGGGAGGGAGTTCCAGCAGCTGGAGGCTGGTACCATGACACACCAACAATACACCACCAAGTTCAATGAGATGGCGAGGTTGGTGCCAGATCAAATAACACCGATCTCGAGAAAGATCAAGAGGTACATCCAGAGATTGCCAGCTGACGTCCGCGGGCATTTGATCACTGCCCGGCCAGGTACCTTTTGATGGTGGTGGACCTGGCAGGTAGGTTATAGGATGAGGGGGAAGTGGCGGTAGTCGAGGCGAAGAAGACGGGTGATAGTAATAAAAGCTGGGGGAAGACGAGGTTTGGATGTGGAGGTTTCACTAACATTTATGACCAAAGGATGGTGTCCACAAGTTCGGGCATGAAGAAGTGTGGTAAATGTGGAAGACAGCACGTTGGTGAGTGCTAATAGGGGATGAATGTGTGCTTCAAATGAGGGAAGCCTGGTCATGTGGTGAAGGTGTGTGGACTTATATGGTGTTATAACTGCGGTGAGGAAGGCCATGTGAACAGGGACTTCAAGAAGCCATGGGCCGAGGTTCAGGAACGAAGAAGAAGCCAGTGGAAGGAGGATAGAGGGAAACTGCTAGAGCCTTCATGATGACGCGAGAGGAGGCCAGAGAGGATCCCGCTGTCGTGTCAGGTATGTTTCTAGAAAACCAAATTGGTGCCTCTGTATTAGTTGATTCTGGTGCTAGTAGGAGTTCTATTTGTACTGCTTTCCGTGCTAAGTTGTCTTTTAGTAGTAGAAGAATTGATGAGCCATTCAAGGTAGAAACTGCTATTGGTAAGTCCACTAGAATTACAGATATGATAGAGGACAGTGCGATAGAATTAGAAGGTCATAGGTTTGCTGATAAGTTACATGTGATGTCCCTAGGTAGATTTGATGTAGTACTAGGGATGGATTGGTTAGCAACCTATGAATCCAACATTGTGTGTCGAAAGAAGATGATTCGATTAGTTGCGCCCGATGGAAGTCGAGTTACGGTCTATGGTGATCGCGTCACTACGATTCCAAAGGTGATTTTGATGGCGCTGGCAACAAAGTGCATGAGACGTGGATGTAGTGCCTATCTAGCCTACTTGAAAGATGTGGACACGTCAGTACCACAACTGTCCGGCGTACCAGTGGTATGTGATTTCCCAGACGTGTTTCCAGAAGACTTACCAGCTGTGCCACCGGATCACGAGATTGAGTTCCAAATTTATCTGTTGCCTGGTGCTCAACCCGTTGCCAAGGCACCGTATCGATTAGCTCCTACCGAGATGAAGGAACTAATGGATCAACTGTAGGAGTTGATGGATAAGGGGTTTATTCGACCGAGCATCTCTCCTTGGGGTGCTCTGGTATTCTTTGTGAAGAAGAAGGATGGTAGTATGCGAATGTGCATTGACTATCGGGAGCTGAATAAGCTGACGGTGAAGAATCGGTATCCGCTACCAAGGATTGATGATTTGTTTGACCAGCTCCAAGGTGTCAGTTGGTTCTCGAGGATAGACCTCCGATCTGGCTACCATCAATTGAAGGTAAAGGAGCAAGATATTCCTAAGACAGCTTTTCGTATGCGTTATGGACACTACGAGTTTCTCATTATGTCTTTCGATTTGACTAACGCGCTAGCTGCCTTTATGGATTTGATGAACCGAGTGTGTCGGCCCATGTTAGATAAATCGGTGATTGTGTTTATTGATGATATCCTGATATATTCGAAAAGCGAGGAAAACATGCGGGCCACATACGTGAAGTATTGGAGACATTTAGAAGAGAGAAGTTATATGCCAAATTCTCTAAGTGTGCTTTTTGGTTGCGCGAGGTGCAATTTCTGGATCACGTGGTGAATGCTTAAGGAATAATGGTGGAACCGGCAAAGGTTGACGCGGTACTGCAATGGAAGTCTCCAAAGACGTCATCCGAGATCCGTCGTTTCTTGGGTTTGGCGGGTTATTACAGGAGGTTCATCAAGGACTTTTCTAAGATAGCCTCACCTTTGACTAAATTGGCCCGCAAGGATGTCAAATTTGAGTAAGGTCAGAAACAGGAGGATGCCTTCGAGGAGTTAAAGACGAGATTGACTCAAGCTCCTGTTTTGACGTTACCTGAAGGGAGTGAAGACTTAGTGGTATATTCGAATGCATCTTATTTGGGGCTAGGTTGCGTGTTAATGCAATGGAGACGGGTGATAGCCTATGCATCCTGACAGTTAAAAACCCACAAAGTCAACTACCCTACTCATGATTTGGAGGCACTACCTATATGGGACGAAGTGCATAATCTTCATAGATCATAAGAGCTAGACCTACTTCTTTGAGCAATAGGATCTCAACATGAGACAGAGGAGATGGTTAGAGCTTATCAAGGACTATGATTATGAGATCCATTGCCATCCGGGTAAGGCCAACGTCATGGCTGATGCCCTTAGCCGAAAGGAGAGACCCGAACCGACTCGAGTGAAAGCTTATCAGTTGGTTATGACCGTTGATTTGATGACGCAAGTGAAGGGTTTCAAGACGAGGCATTGAATGAAGATCGCCTTAACTCTGAAAGGATGAGAGGTCTAGTCACAAAATTGGGTGAAAACACTCTCGGTGTTAGGACCCGAACGGATGGATATGGATCCCTCATTATAGAGACCTGTGAGGGCGGATTTTGGATGAAGCTCATAAGATTCGATACTCAATTCATCCCGGTGCCACAAAGATGTATCAGGATATAAAGAAAGATTATTGGTAGCCGGGTATGAAGCACGCTGTAGTAGGGTACGTGAGCAAGTGCCTTACTTATTTGCAAGTGAAGGCAGAACATCAGAAACCATACGGGAAGATCCAACCGTTGGATATACCCGAATGGAAGTGGGACCACGTCACCATGGATTTTATTACTAAGCTACCTTGTACGGCGAGGGGGTGCAATAACATATGGGTGATTGTGGATCGATTGACGAGGAGTGCTCACTTCCTACCAATCCGCGAGACGTATTCTCATGAGTGGTTGGCGGATCTGTTTAGTAAAGAGATTGTAGCTCATCATGGTGTGCCAGTGCCTATCCTAACAGATCGTGACACCCGGTTTACATTGAAGTTTTGAAGAGATTCCATGATGCGATGGGGATGAAGCTACACATTAGCACAGCTTATCATCCTCAGACGGACGGTCAGTCTGAGAGGATGATCCAGACGCTTGAACATATGCTTCAAGCGTGTGTGATCGATTTCGGAGGGAGTTGGGATGATCACTTACCATTAGCTGAATTCTCGTACAATAACAGTTATCATGCCAGCATTGGTATGCCACCTTACGAGATACTATATGGTAGAAGGTTTAGGACACCCGTATGTTGGGGTGATATTGGGCAGAAAGAGTTGGGGAGCCTTGAGGTGATCGAGGCTACAACAGAAACGTTAGAAAAGATCAAAGCCTTTATGAAGGCGGCGAAGGATTGACAGAAGTCGTAGGCCGACAAGAGGCGTAGACCAATCAAATTCAAGGTGGGCGACCGAGTTATGTTGAAGGTCTCACCTTGGAAGGGAAACATTCAGTTATAGAAGAGGGGCAAGCTGAGCCCGAGGTATATAGGACCTTTTCGAATCATCGCGCGAGTAGGAGAGGTGGCCTATCGATTAGAATTGCCAGACGAGTTAAGTGGAATCCATCTGACATTCCATGTATCTCATCTGAGAAAGTGCTTAGCCCATGAAGATATAATTGTGCCACTGGATGATATGAAGTGGATGAACGGCTCAATTATGTAGAGCAGCTAGTGGCAATCACTGATCGGAAGGGGAAGAGATTGAGGAATAAAATGGTTCCACTGGTGCGAGTGCAGTGGAAGCACAAATGGTTCCAAGTCTACGGGAGACTGAGGAGGAGATAAGACAACATTATCCACAGTTATTTGAAGAGTGACAAGTTTCAGGGACGAAACCTCTTTAAGGGGGGGTGGACTTGTAACACCCAGAAAATTTTGTCAAAATAATGAAAAGAAAGGAATGAGAAATAAAAGAATTATATTTTGTAAAAAAGAAAGAGAGGGCAAAGTGGAGGGGTGCAAAGTGTAAAAGGGTAAAATCTTTTATTATTTTGTTTAAAAAGGTGGTATGGCCGCCCACGCCACCTGCTATACTCCACTGCTCGATGTTTTAGAGAGAGAAAGCGGCAAAGGTTTGGATTCTAGAGAGAGGAAGCAGATGAAATCGAAATTAGTAAGCATTTTATGAGTTTTTAGTTCGTTTTTATAGATTTCTTGGTCATGTAACCGAATTATACGTGTTCTTATATGTTTATGTGCTCAGTTGGATGTCTTAACATGTCTAGGTGTTAAGAAAACCTTTGAAAGTTCGAGTTCAAAGAGTTTGAGACCTTAAAGCAGCTAAGGTGAGTTTGTAGACCCCGATTTTACATGTTTTTAAACTTCTTTGGGGCTGGAATTGCATGTAAAATTATTTTATAAATTTTATGTATGTTACCCATAAGCATAAACGTATGTATGTTAGTATTTTGTGGTTGTACATGTTATGATGATGCTTAGAAGGGTAAATAAAAGTTAAGAACATGTTAGGATATTGCTTGGGACTGAAAATATGTTAGAAACATATGTAAAGGGTGTTCATGCGCCCAAACAGGGCACATGCGCCTGAACAATAGGCTTAAAAGACTAAGTATGAGATGATGTGCCCAAACAGCAACTCATACGCCTATAATTGCCTTAGAATTTCTAAGTGCATGTTCATGTGCCTGAACAGTAGTTCATGCGCCTAAGTTTTGGCTGAAACGCCTAAGTACAGGGTCATGCGCCCAAATAGTACCCATGTGCCCAAAAAGGCTCATGCACCTAAGTGTTGAAATAATTAAGTGTAGGCTCATGCGCCTACATAGTTGAGAAACACCCAAGCAGGGCTGATGCGCCTATATAGTGTCTACGCGCCCAACACTTCGAAAATTTTTCTAAATTTTGAGGTAAAAGAGGATTTTTCTGAATAAATGAGGGTTTATGACTAGTATATGCATGATGTTATGATAAATGTATGATATGCATATGTGTTTAAGTTGGTATTTTTTATTAGTTTTCAAAACATATTTATAGTGTAATATATTATACGTTAAGTATTATGTTATTACTTTACGTAGTATGATAAATGTGTGAATGAACGTAAAGTATAAACGTAATAAAGAGAAAGATAACAAAGAGGAAAAGTGAAACGTAATGAAAGAATGTAAAGGCTTGGAGGAAGAAAGAAAGAAGGTTTACAACTCTTTGTGAGTTGATAGCTTAACTGAGTGTTATAACGTGTGATTTTAACCCATGAGGGTTCACACACAGGGGGATCAGTCTAGGTGACTGAATCCATAGTACGAAACGGGATCCTTGTCATTCGACCTCGGGCTTTGTGCGAATATATGATATGGCTTTGTGCCAGTTAGTAATGGGGTTTATGCCTAGAATGGTGCCAATTAGTAAAGGAGTTTCATGAGCAGAATGGCGGTTTCGGACCACGAGGGGGGAAAAGCCTGACAGGATCTAGATTTAGTACGAGACGAGCGAGATGATAAAGTATGAAACGAACGAAGTGATAAAGCACAAAATGAACGTTAACAAAAGATAGTGGTAAAGTACGAAATGAACGTTAAAGGAAGATAGTGATAAAGTACGAGACGAACGTTAACGAAATATAATGATAAAGTACGAAACGAATGAACACGTACGATAACGAATGAACATGTGTGATAGTAAAGGAAATGTTTTGTGGAGAAAGAGTATTTTTACGTATGAAACATATAAAGTATTTTGATACTTATAAAACTAGAACTCACTCAGTAACGCTGACTTTTATGTATTTTTAGTTGTCTGGTAAAGGTTGCTGAGGATGGCACGTTAGGAGGCTACTTGGTAGGGCAAGACTGGCATCCATTCATGCATGTTATTATTGTTGTTTTGTAATGCAATCAATGAAAAATTCTTTTGTTGTTGAACAGTGTTGTATTGCATAACAACAATAATTATTAATAAAATGAATGGTTTTTGTTAATGACTTCCGCTGTGGCGGTTTATGAAATGTATAATAATATGTATGTTTGGTGCTATGAATGACCAACTGCAAGGTGCTCGAGAACGGGCCTTACATGTTAGAAAGGAACTTGATCAACTCTCTTCTTACATTAAGTTATGTTTTCAGAAATCGTATGTCAAAAAGGTCACAAAAGATTTACCTACATTACTAGGGCTTTGACCTAAGCATTAAATCTCAACCTGACGTGCTCCAAGTGACTACGGAGCGGATAGACGAGAAATCGTGCCAGCTTACATTTATAAACATTAACAAAATTACTTTAATCAATATCTTTAATCACACCACCAATTCATCACAGTACATAAGTATAATCTAAATTATGATAACAGCCTTACTTCACTGAAAGAATCACCAAAAGTCTAAATCTATCTTTATCTATCATTATTTTGTTCAACTTATCATTTTCTAAATCAAAATTGATAGTCAATTATGAGGGTTGTTGAGTAGGCTTAGTGTGTCCACGGATTGATACTCGGTTCTCACCATCACTATAATACTTCATGACAGGTACACTTGCCTTTTGTGTGTGTAGTTTAGTATTAGTAATAACCAATTAAAACTGAATCTGTAAGAAAAACCATTATCAAAATATATATACTATCCAATGCATCAGTCATCACTTGTAAACTCTTTCTTTGGCATTAAAGTTACCAAATCATTCTTAATCAATTTATTCATATTCTTAAAGTTTACATGGCACATTCTTTTATGCTAGAGGAAAGACTCATCACTATTGGCTTTAGACAGAAACCAGCAAACTTCTTCAAAAGGGGATGTTTCTTGTAAATCCATCTTGTACATGTTCCGTTTATTGAGGGCTCTGAGCAAAATATGCTCCTGGGGAATGATCACCCCGGGCATGAGAACAGTGCACTCATGCTTAGTAAAAAGCATGTTTGGTCATAAAACTGAGATACACTCAGAAGGTTATGCTCAAACTCTTTGACAAAGTTAACCTTTTCAATACTTAGCTTACCATTTGTGACATTGCCCCTACCAGTAATGTAACCACCTGATTCTCCTCTAAAGGCAACTGGCCCTTCATCAATTTTCTCAAAATCTTGGAGCAAAGAGCCATTGCCTGTCATGTGCCTGGAACAACCACTGTCAATGATCCACACATTCTTTTTGGTCTTGAGTTGTTCCTATATAGAAAGAGATGGTTAGTTAGATTTGGGAACCCAAGCCTTGCTTGTCTTGGGTTTATTAATATAAACAGAAGATAAATCAATAGTTATGGGACCTAAATGCAAGCTTTGCGGATCTTGAGCTATTGATGATGAGGAAACTTCAGTCACTTGGCCTTCCTTCATCTTCCACACCATCTTTGAAAGATTAGACTTTGCCTTCAATTCTTCGGAAGTCCTTAAAATTTTGAAAGTTTTGCTGACCGAACCATTGGAAGTTTTTGTATCCACTACAGACTTCAGTGCTTCGGAAGCATTCCTTTCTTCCAAGACCAAATTTTCTTTCGAAGGAAATTTTCCACTTATCTTCTTTGCCCTCATTTTTAGCTTCCGAAGGGAAGTGACTTTCCTTCTGAAGTTATCTTCTTCTTCTTCACCTTAGAAGTCCTTTTGGTCATGTTGACTGACTGGGTGTGAGAATGATGTTCTCTGTTGTTGTGAAACAATAAGGACCGAATATGATGATTGAGTCAGTGATTATATTGCGGAATCATACAATCACAGAACATTGAATGCAAGAAATACTCATAAATGTACTTTGTATTGATTAAGATGAACGTTTACCATAAATGCTAGGGTTTGAGCACTATACAGTAACAGAACACCTTGTGGACAAAAGACTGAATATTTTGATTGTCTAACGTTAGTCAAAAGTCACCTCTCATATGAGGTTTTCTATTCTATTTATAGGCTAACAAGTAGCCTTTACAAAAGGATAAATTACCCCTATACATAATCTAGTCTAAGTACAAAAGGTCTTCATCAGGATTTGTTATTGTTCATCCGCATTAACTAATGCGGATGTGTTGATCTTCATCAGCATTGGTTTTTCTTCTATCGCATTAGTGTTTGGTCATCAACATTGACAAATGCGGATGAACAAACACTCGGCGCATTTGTTGCTGAGCATCCGCATTAACTAATGCGGATGTACACTTTCTTATCTCTAGAACTTCAGAGAGTTTTCTGCTCTCTCTCTCTTTCTCTCTCTAGAACAAAACGGAAAAAGTGTGCAGGCAAGATTGGGCGGCCATGCCCACTTTTATATCAACTTTTTGATATTTTGTCATTTTGACACTTTTAACCCTTTAATTTGGGGTTTATAGCTTTTCTTTCTTTTCCTTTAGTTTTATTCCTTCCTTCATAACTTTAAAAATAACCGGATGTTATATTTTTGTATTTTTGAATGTTTTGTTGATTTTGATTTTTAATCAAGGTTAATCATGCCAATTGATTGAACAAGGAATTCAAATCTGGTTGGATCAAATGCCTTAGTGAATAAATCTGCTAATTGATTATCAGTGTGAACCTGTATTAATTTGATTAACCCTTTTTTAGCAGAATCTCTCAAAAAGGATATCTAATTTCAATGTGTTTAGTTTTTGAGTGTTGAACTAGATTATTTGTTATGAACATAGCTATTGTGTTGTCAATGTGAATTAGAGTGTGCAAGAAGTTAAAACCATAATCAAGCATCTGGTTTAGAATCTAGAGTGTTAGGACCGTTTTCATACGGAGTACTAACGGATTCTGCGTGAGACCAGATCAAATAACGTGGAATTCTATTTCATTGGCGATCCAATCAGTGAGTGCAAACAACCTGATCGACCTAACAATGAAACAAACGTTATGAATAAGTTGGAATCGATCAGGAAGGAACTATGAACTTGGATGGGAGACTTAGGACACTCTGGACGGTTGGGGTATGATGTAACACCTGGAAAATTTTCTAAGCAAGTCAAATAATAATAATGGGCTTAGATGAGACCATTTAAATAAAATGGGATGGTTGTGGGTGTTAGACCGAGTTAACCCTTCGGGTCACGAGTTTAACGAGTTTAAGGTCGCGGGAACGCCTGATAT